>CM076575.1:1054825098-1054997602 GCA_034641835.2 Pinus albicaulis | reverse complement strand
TTTATTTGTCCATTTGTTGCTAGTTGTCCGTAGGACACTTGGAAGGTCTGTCTTGTCCACAATAATGACTTATCCATCTAACACTAGGGAATAATGCTTTATCTGTAATCCATAATTCCACATAACAATCTCATCTCTGGACAAAGTGTAAAGCATCTACCAAAGTCAATAAATTATTATTTTTTTATTTAGGACTTTTTCTTAATAAGAAGTGTTAGTGTTGAAGCTTGGAGACCTAATGCAATCAACCTAAAGCATGGAAGTATGATACATATGTTACAGTGACATATAACAGATCACTGTGTGAAAATTCAAGATGTGAAAGTGTTGTGTAACGAAGATAGCGCTTGTCACATATATATACATAAATATTCTTCAACAATTTCCTACAATCCAACCTACATAGCATACTAAGCTTGGTGACAAGCATTGTGTGAGCATCTTTGTTCATTAGAAATATGGAATGACTTAAGAAGCATGTGGAGCATATCTATATTTGATTGAGTGAAATCTTAGCCCTCTTAAAGATATTTTGAACAGTTTTATTTTTGTTGTTAAATTAATAATAAATCTAAATACATCGATACAATGACCAAGAATCTGACCTGGAATACACTCTTAGTATGGTTTTCATAAAAATTATGATAAGATCCATGTGATGTGTTGATTAGATGTCTGGGCCTTGATTTTACCACAACACAATGAATCATATCCTGATTAGTTGTGCATGATGATGACATCAAAATAATTTAAGTGCATTAAGACATTTCTAAAACTTTTGGGAGCCTTTTTTGAACTTGCCAAGGTTTTGATCAGCATCCCTTCTGCCTGTAGAATGCATCCATGTGTTAAGGATTATGTCTATGGAGATTTTCTCTCTAAGAAAGACTTCAGATTGTTCATTATATTGTTGTGTATGAACATCTTTACAACTAGTGAACAAAATAATAACACTACATGACTAACCAAGTTTATATATATAAATGATGGAGTATATTGGGGATAACATAGTTTAAATCAGAGTCTTGTTATCTATGTCATGATAATGTAGTGCTTTTATATTAATGTCTAGAAGGACAGAAATTTATCATCTTAAGGAAGGTCTATTGGAATCATCAAGAAAATATCTCAGTTAAGATATATGGATAGAGACAGTTGAATACTCCAAGTTCTGAAGGGAATTTCTAGATTGTCACTAAAAATTGTTAATATTTGAATCATAGATTATAGTTTTGAAATGTAGAGTAGTTCCAGATATAATAGAATCCGTGACTTGAAGGATTTGGTTCTCAAATACCTCAGTATGTTCTTCAGTGATCTATTTAGAAAATTGAAAAACATCAGTATGAATATTTTGTAGAATACATGATGCTTTCTACATATGTTTCAAAGCTAACTTTAGCACAAGATATTTACAAATGGTCTATTGAGAAAAGGTGGAGGAAGTTTCTATTGATGCTGACAACCTTGTATTGGAGACTGATAGGGTCAGCAAATCATTTTGATGATTATTTATGTATTGATTACGAGCACAGAAGGATCCATAATAGAATATAGGACAAGTTTTTGGTGGCTCGATGATTATGTTCTGGGAAGGTCAAAATCCCTACATTCAGAGGGAACTATGGACAATCCATGATAATTGGATTACTTAGACAAAACTAATGATGAAGTCTGCATATCTCTCTGAAGCAAGGCTTCAGAGGGAGCCTTAGAGATGAATATGACCCTAGTAGTATCACAGGGAAAGTAGCTAGGACTTGGGGAGAAATTATTGAAAATTATTTTTTAATAATGTATGTTATAAGTCTTTCACAACCTGATAAAATGGACAAACCGTTGATCCCTAGTTTTCCTGTGCCTCATTTATTGATAGCTGCTCAGATATTTCGATATTGTATCGGTTAGCAGAATGATGATATATTTTTAGATCCCTATAATACTAGTGTATCCCCTTATTTTTGTTATTATAGCCCCCTTATTGTTATTGTTGTACCCTTGTAACCCCCATGTTGTTATTATTGTGCCCTTACATTATTATTGTTAGGTCGGTTAGGATTATATTGTGGCCCCATGGACTCATATATATAGAAAGGAGGTTTTGTCATTTGTATCATCGAATAATTGTTCATTTATGTAATGAGAGGTTCCCCCCTTGAAGTGGCTGATTTCTAAGGTGTTGATCTCTCTTTTATTCTATTTTTGGAGTTGGTTTCATAACATTTGGTATCAGAGCTTTGGATTCTAGGGTTTCGCTGCTCCAAATATGTCATCATGGAATTTTCACTATAATGTTTTTTATATGAAAGCTAAGAAGCTAAAATTTTTACAGAGTGAAGCCAAAATCCTGAGGAACTTCCTGTAGAAATTTCAAATCTTGGTTCAAAATATTTTTAGAGATATGATCTGTGGAATTTAGGCTTTTTTCAAGCTCCCAAATTTCACCTAAACAGGTCATCATGGAATTTTCGCTATAAAGTTTTCTCTACGTAGGTTCAGAAGATGAAATTTTTACAGATTGAAGCCGAAATCATGAGGAATGTTGTGTAACGATTTTGGATCTTGGTTCGCAATATTTTCGGAGATATTATCTATGGAAGTTAGCGTTTTTTCAGGCTCCCAAATTTCATCTCAAAGAGGTGACCGTGGGAAAATCGTCATAACTCTCGCTTTGAGCATCAAATTGGAACTTTGTAAGAAGTGGCCACAAGCACACGGACTTTAGTTTCCTGTGTATCATTTTGAGAGTCAAAGAAGGAAACAATAACACGTGGAACACTGTACAAGTTCACTCTACTGAACAAGTCCATAATTAGGTCATTGTGGGAGATTGGGCATAACTTTTCCTTGAAGAATCCAAATCAGGTTAGACCCATGGCATTGGAAAGAATATTTAGAGGGCTACTACAAGAAAAAAAAATTATATATTGAAGACCTGAAATTACAAAGATAATTCAGTTTCAATATCGATCTCCTCAAAGGCTAGAAAAAGGTGTGTATTTTTTAAACAAGTTTGCATAACATTTGTTTGAAAAATCAATTTGAAGTGATTCCAAGGGAATATTGAAGCATAGATATCACTATTGAGTTATATAATGCCTCCCAATAATAATTCCACACCCTTAGTCCCTCATAAAGCTATACTATGATGCATGAAAAGGAAGAATTGCAATATGAGATATCAAAATTACGGTACAAGTGCAGCAAATTTTGATCTTGCGAAGAGAAATCAAAGATGACATAGATGGTTTAAAAGAAAAAAGGGAGGCTAAGTTAGATGGTTTGAAGGATCAAATGAAAGCTAATATGGATGATAAAATATTGGAAGATCACATTGAGCATCAACAACAATTTCTCCAACTCTCCAAGGATAACCTAACTTTGGTGCAGAATCGAATTGAACAACAGGAAGATCAACATCACAATGAAAGAAGTTATGAAGAAGTCACAGAAAAAAGAACTCGACAACTACCAAATAGATCAATTTCAAAGTATCTCAACAAGTGGAAGAACTTACCTGTTGAATATTCCACATGGGAGGATGAGAATTTTATACAGAAGCATCCAGAAATAATCAAGCGTTGAGGGCAACACTTTTTTGAAGGAGAGGGGCATGTTAGGTCCCTATAATACTAGTGTATCTCCTTATTGTTGTTGATATAGCCCCCTTATTTTTATTTTTGTACCCCTATAATCCCCATATTTTTATTATTGTGCCCTTACATTATTATTGCTAGGTAGGCTAGGATTATATTGTGGCCCTATGGACTCCTATATATAGAAAGGAGGTTTTGTCATTTGTCTCATCGAATAATTGTTCATTTATGTAATGTATTGGAGGTTTCCCCCTCGAAGTGGCTAATTTATAAGGCATTGATATTTCTTTTCTTCTATTTTTGGAGCTGGTTTCATAACATACATTACTTGATTCTGCCACTTTGAGAGCTCCATTAAAGCTAAATGCATGACTTACTATGAAGCCACTCTATTGAAAAATCACTTCAGTGAGCCATTTGTACACTTCGTTATTGTAGAAGAGTATTTCGAGAATCTAGTATTTTAGATACCTATCCATATGGTACAACAAAGGAAATTCCTGTTGTAAGATGTGTTTGAGCAGAAATATCTCATGATGAGCAGGTTGTCTGATGGACACTGTGCACCCTGAAAAGACTAGTTTAGGTTGTGGTCTTCCCGAGTATGAAGGAGTAAGAACAGTTGTAGAGGATTAATAAGTACTATAAAATTATTTGATGTAAATCAATATGTTTTCTATACATTTTTATGATGTTGAATGGAGTAATGAGGCTTCCATTTATCTAGTTTTGATTTCCAGGAAGCAACTTTGAACAATTCCCTATATGAAGGGATTTTTGGTTGAAGAATTGAGCTCTGGTAGCTCTTGGGGGGATTGGGGTACTTATTGAGCTGTAAGAGACCATAAGGTGAGTGGTTCACCTTCATATAGTGGTGCACTATGTATAGGGTGAGTGGTTCACCTTCCTTGTGATGGTTGATATGTGTGTAGGGTGAGTGGTTCACCTTCCCCTACAGTTAATGACATGCATAGGATTAGTGGTTCACCTTCTCCTATGGCATATGAGCAAGATGAGTGTATTACCTTCTCTTGCGGGTACCCCAGTGAGAGATGCATATAGGCATCTGTTGACATGTCAGTGGTACGTGATTCATCCTTTCCCCACATGTAGGATGCTCATTCATATGATTTATGGATGAAATTTTGGTGGGACGTGGTTTGTCCTTTCCTCATGTGTAGGATTCTTCCTACTATTGTTGGTTTGCATGCATGTAGGACATGGTTCTTCCTTTCCCTACTCTCGGTGTTTTGCATGCCTGTAGGAGGTGGTTCATCATTTCCCTACGATGATTGTGATGTGTCACTATAGGAAGTGGTTCATCATTTTCTTACGTGTGATTATGATGTGTTTTTGTAGGATGTGGTATCACCATTCCCTATGAGTGGTTGTGAGAAGGATGTGATATGTTCTTTCCCTATTGATGTTCTTGGATCATCCTACCCATGAAGTCCGGGACACATGGGAAGTAATTCTCATCTGGCCAATGAGTTTGGAGATGAGGATAGGGACCATAGCACTACTGATGGATGCATCGTGTACTGTCCTACTCCCTATGCTAGGATGTATGGTGTTCAACAAAATGATCTGGGACCAATTGAGGTTCTACCTCCGAACTAACTTTTGTCAGTAGAGAGTGGCAAGGTATTGTGACTCACTTTCGATCAATTCTTCTTTATTATTCATATAAATGTTCAACAAAGAAGATCAGAGTAGAGATGAGATTCAGATATGGTCCATGATGGATGGATTGGTGGGTGTAATTCTCCCTAGTTGAGAGGGAGTGTTAAAATTGGAAACTAGAGCCAAATTCGACTTTGGACTGCTCCTATGAGGAAGATGATTGCAACATTGGATTCCTCTTTTCGAGAGGATCAAAATCAAATTAAAGATCACTAAATTTGGATAAGGAAAATTATTCATTCACTAAAATGAAATTTCATAAGGCATGACCTTATTTAGGTGAGAAAAATTTAAAATTTAAAATTTGAATTTCCCTCCTCGAGTAATCAAGTCGACCTACCTGAGAAGGATATAAATAACCTATCCTAGGCACTATGATATTCATTCTTCTCTCTGAAATATCTTCAGAAGAAGGTTATTTCTACCGAAGGAGATGAAGGCAAGGTTGGGTTCAATTTAGTCATCTTCAAGGGAAGAGTTCCACAGGATGGAGGATGAGATTGGTTTGAGCACATTTATGATTTGTCTTGGGAATTTTATCTTCATCACAAGTCCAAGTTCAAGTAGATAGAAGCCGCATCTGTTAAGGGTGATTTTTATGATAGTTTGGGACTGTTGTGAAGGTGTCATTCTCCTTGAAGCCATCCAGACTAGTTTGGGTCACCTACAGCTAGGCCATAGGGCTTAAGAACCATGTTTTAGAGGACAAGAACCTACAACAATAAAGCCATAGTCAAGGTTTATTTATGATGAGGCTTTGTAGTGGGTTTTGAACCCTAGAAGAAGGCTTATGGGCTACCATCATTTGAAGGGACTGGTTGAAGGTAATCCACAGTCTAGTAAAGGTCTTTAAGGTTGTGAATGGGGTATTTTTTTATTGTGTTTATGCCCTAGTTATTCCTACTAGAATTGCAGAGAAGAAACAAGTCCTTGGAGCCTACACCAAACATCAGATTTGCAGCCTTGTTTGAACCATCCTTTTGTCTAAGGGCAGTGGTATTAAACCTTCTCATTTGCAAGTCATTTTGACTTTGAAGTATTGTCTTCTCTCTCTCTTTGGAACATTTGACATTAATTATAAGAAGAATTAATAATGGTTTTCCCCATCTTGGGGTTTTTTCCTGGCTTGAACCATATTCGTGTGTTCTTTTGTTTTGTCTTGTCTTAAGCTTTTATTACTTATTTTATTTCATTTGTTACACTAATGATTAATGATATTTCTAATGGATTAATAGGAAAATGACGTAACCAACCTAAGCTAATAACATAACTCAAAATTAATAGTTAGCGGGTACAAGTAATTGAGAGATGACTCTCTGACCATCAACTTATTGTTTTATCTATCTCCTAGGGATCTAAGAATATGCACATTAAAAAGAGAGAGAAAGAAATTCATATTGAATGTCTCCCATCTTCAACACCCAAGTTGTGTCAATTCAATCAAACGAATATGGCACCAATCCCAAGGCCTGGAGAATATAAGAGGTGGAATCCCTATTGGGGTGAGACTATCAACCAAGACACTACATTTTGTAGGCTATAGGTGATGGCACACAACTAAAAAATGAAGGTGCCATAAAAATGTAAAAGAAGAGGTAGAGAAACTCAATCAATTCAATCACTGTGCTAGGCAATTTCATGCCCGAGCAACCAAATTCAAACACTTTCTTAATTTGATGAAATTAGGTATACAAAAAGAGCTCACCGTGGCATCCAACTGTACAAAAATTAAATTCATATGCAAACCAGCCAAATCCTTTTTCAAATCAATGACCTCCATGTGAGTTTCTAAACATATGGTAACCATCAAATATGAAAGCAATTGCATCACTAAATTTAAATATAGTGAAAAAAAATTGTCACCCAATATAGGACCATGCTCAATCTCAAGGATTAAAAATGGAGCATTAGATAGACATGAAAATGTGCTCGAATTTTGTATTCCACTAGTTAAAGCCAGAGCATGAAAAAATGGATACTTCCCACTTTATACCCTATATTAAGAGACCTTGAATGCACTCTCAGAAAAGCGATCCCTCATTCACTCAACTTATAAAAAACACTGTGAATGATAAGAACTTATGTGGGTTAATACATTTTTCATATCTATATTTATTCATGGAGAATTCACACAAATTATAACCAACGTTGTGAATGATACAAAAATTTTGTGGGTTAATTTTGAACATCAACAACCCATTTTATGGATAACATCATACAAAAGACAACAGCCATTGGTGTGGGAATGCCTAGTCTGTCCATAAATCTTACTAATTCACTCCATGAGAAAGGTATGTAGGACTAAAATCTAGTCCCTGGGATGGAAGAGTCAAGGTTTATTGGGACTGGAAAGGGATGCTTGTATCTCAATTGGATGACTATATCTAAACTAAAGAAATAAGCATGGACCTGGCAGGTGTGGGAAATGCAAAGTTGTCTTTGGAAGCTCAAGTCTTAGTCTAATTCAAATGTGTAGACAAATTTCCCCTAATATTATTGACAAATCCAGTGCATGGGCTTTATTTTGTGGGGTTATCTTTAACGTTACTAGTAATGTTTGCTGCTTGAAAAGGGAGTTTCACATATTCATATTTATTGTGATTCTATGAAGAATCAAATGGCTAAAAGGGGAAAGTAGGATGTTGAATATGTTCTTGAGGCCCATTCTTTTCTCACATTTGTAAAAATAAAATAAAAAAGATGTAGACTCCCTCTACCAAAGCTGGCCTATCTTTGGATGCTAGTTCATAGACTGTGCTCAAATCAAGAGCGATGGGCACACTTAGTATCGGTCCAGAATTTTATTGGATAACTATTATCTAACAATATTATTTTCTATTTTTTTGAGGAAGTTGTTCCTATATACCAGCATAGATCCATCTTAAGTCCAGAAATACCAAGTGCTAAGAGGTATCAAATCTTGTTAAGTGTAAATTATTTTGATCATTTAAGATGGCTAAGAGGAATATAGGATGACAATATTTCTATGTAAAAATAATATTCATGGTATCTCTATTTTAGTAAAATTTTGATCTCTCATTTTTATTTCCTATATATCAATTCTTATATTAGGGGTGTGTGTGTATATAAAATATAATATTATTATTCATTTGGGTCTAGCTTAGGTGGTTGAGAGGAGGAATGATTGTTAGCCTCTCCACCTCGGTTCAATTTCCACATGTTACATGTTGAGCCCTTAATGAGTATATTGTCGTGATGGATTCAACAAAAGTTATTAACCAGCCTTGTTCCCTGAATATTCTATGATTTACCTTAGGTAAAATCCTCAAAATAATGAGGGAGAGTACTCTAGGGTTTGCCTTAGGCAGTGTGAGCTGGAAAAAAGAATACAATATTATTATTATTATTTGTTAGATTTTTTTTTTTTTTAAGTCAACATGTAAATGTTACCCACATATGTAACAACATCCCCATCATACTGGGTTTTAGAGCACCTTGTTACTCTTGATGTAATGATGCCAATGTGTAGGTCACTGCTCACTTTAAATTTTTAGATAATGATGATAACTTATGGTGGTGTAGGTTGTGGCTCACCTCATTTTCATTGTTTTTTACCCTATAATGATGTATAGTGGTGGCCCATTTGGGAATTATGGTTTTTATATGATGCTTTCAACACTGTATACAGTACTCTGAGATTTCATTTTTGAGATCCTTAACTGATGTTGAGCTATTTTTTGTAAAACAGTTGTATTTGAGCCTTTGGTTAAATTCTCCATTCTCAGGGTAATCCCCTCAAAATTTCTTGATAGTCCTATCAATATACCTTTTTGGAAATTATTTTCGATGGTTGGGAATGCATCATGCATGTATAGAATGTCTTTCCATATGAAAATAATATGATTTTTCTCCTGGGGAAAAGGAAACATCTATATGTTAAAACCATATTACCTAGCCAAGCATAGTAGATTCTGGTTCAATTCCTCTAACTCCCCAGCCAACAACACCTAATCCATCTATCATAGTTGTGTGGGAATCAGTTCCAACAACACTATTCGAATAAAGTTGACCATTGGTATTAAATACCACCCTTCCCAGATATTCCATATTCACCTGCAGGACCAACAATATTGTTTAGGTATTCATATTCTTAGAGGTATCATGATATAAAATCACTCATTTAAACCTATTTTAAAATTTAAACCAAAACTAAAAAATTTGGGAAACAATAGTTTAAGAAGCCTTAGTTAAATCTTCCATTTGGTAAATAGTAAAAGTACTTAGCATGAATAAGAACCACGATGAAGGATGTTGACAAAAAGGAAATACATAGCAAGACATCTGATGAAGAAGCCATCATGGTAACACTAATATTGATTTGGTATTGATGTCCTGATTGGAATATGACTTTACTACCTGGAAATATGTGCTGTAAGAATTCATGAGACAGTTGGTAAATGTCTTGAGAACTGTCTGGTCACAACTCACAAATCAATGTATGAATTGAGTGATGACTTTGGCATATGGCCCAAAGGAAATTACAACAACATGTGTACACTACATTGGTTAGTAAGGTAGCTGGGAATGAGATAGCTCAATGATCATGTTTTGATAAAGAAGGTCACTTTACCTGTGTTTATAGAGAGCTATGAATAAGCTCTACATTGTTTAAATTAAGAGGATACAGTTGATGATGATCAAGTGATGTGGAAATTGATGAACCCTGTCTCAATGAGAAGCTGTGAAAAGGATGGCTCCGTGATATTTAGGAATTTTGAAGTTCACATATGGCATGATGATGCAAAAGGAGGAGCCCATGTAGCTACTAATTAATGCCCCGACCCTGCCTTTGTTTTATACACTAAAGAAAGGACACTAATTTATAGAAAAGGTCTATCCCTGAAGTGTGCCTAGATTTAGAAGTGACTGTGAAACTCTAACTCTATATCTTCCTAGAGATGTACCCTCCCTGCATGAGAGAACCCATGAAATAAAGAGCCAATCCTCCTAGAATAGAGAACCCATGGTTTAAATGTGGACACCAACTCAAACATGGTGCCTACTCTAAATCTGGAAGTCATGTACTTTCACAAAATCTTGAAACATTAAATGCAAAATAGGACATCAATTTATAATTAAATAAAATCCTAAAACTGGAATTCTCTATGGCTAGAAACTATCTAAAGGTAGAAAATGCATACATATTTACATCTCTACATATCCATTTCAGCACCATTGATCATCATTACTCAAAGTACTGCACATATCCAAGGTTTAACAACTCTACTAAAACTAGTGATTGCATGATGCTAAGGAGAACAATAATTTAGAAACACAATTATAGAAAACTAACACTCTGCCTTTGCAAGGAAGGTGTCATCCACCAAGCCAAGTCTCTCTCTCAGAATTTCAAACTTATCCTTAGCTAGGAGCTTTGTCAAAATCTCTGCAACCTGCAAATATGAAGGAACATAATCGAGGACCACTGCTTCCTTCTGAACTATGTCTCTAAAGAAATAGTGCCAGATATCTATATGCTTGGAGCAATTGCAAAGTAATATATTCTCAAGACTTGAAAGGCCCCAACATCTGATCATTCAACTCTGATATCAACTTGCAAGCCATATGGCCACACAACTAGCACTCCAAATATTCCAAACTCAAACACACAAAATGAATGAATGATGGAAGTTGTTGAGGGAGAAGCCTTTTACTTTACTGCTCATTTTTATCCTAAAATCTGTAACCACCTATCGTCCCTTCATAATAAAAAGTTAAAATAAACTTTATTTCCTAAATTTGTGGCACAATTGTGTGGAGTTAGGGAGTGTAGAACAACATGAGGTGTGAGTACTAGGACATAGTGAGGCTGGAGCAAGGTGGGGAAAGATTGCTGGAACAGTGGGGTTTGAGTGGTTAGGGAGTGTATTAGAGTGTGTAGGGATAAGTTAGGTTTGGATAGATGCATGGAGCACCCTTAGTGGTTATAGAGCATGGTCTTGAAACTTGAAAGTGCTCCCATGAGAGTGCTAGGGTAGCGGGACCAGACTGGGGGCACAACAGTTTGGGAGCGTTTTGGAACATGTTAGGAACATGGAGGTTAAGAGTCCAGACAGAGGCATGGAGAACCTTGAGTGCCTTGGAAGTAACGGTCCTGAAAGCACTCCTATACAGGATACCATAATCCCAAGGTGTGCACAAAGCCATATTTGCTAACAAGTTTCAAATGCGTAGTGGGAGCATTATCACAGATAACACTTTGGCATGCCTAATCCTGATCTATATGATAATATGACTTAAGAATATTGTTGATAGATGTTAGTAATTTGAGGATTGGATTTCATTTCTAGATTTTAAAATAATTAAAATACATCAATTCATTATTTTATTGAACCTTTAGTGCTTTGAGAGCATAGTCATAAAAAAACTCCCATGAGAGTGCTAAGGTAGTGGGACCAGACTGGGGGCAAAGAAGTTCTGGAGCATGCTGGAACATGTGGGGAGCATGGTAGTTCAAACATAAATAGGGAGCACTTTGAGTGCCTTGGAAGTAACAGTCCTGAAGGCACTCCTATATAGGAGTGCCATGATCTTGAGTTGTGCACTAAACATATTTTCTTGGAGTGTCAAATCTGTAGTGGGGAGCATTCTCAAAGAAGACACTTCTGGTATGCCTAGTTCTAACCTATATGCTAATATGACTTGTGAATCTTTTTGACCATTTTCAGTAAATTGAGGATTGGATGACATTTCTAGATTTTTAAATAATTAAAATACATCAATTCATTATTTTCTTGAACCTTTGACAAAAGATATCTTAAGTTGAGTGGCATGAAATGATTATCGATATTCTCCTCTAGATATGAGGGTAAATGCTTTGAAAACCAAAAATGGAAGGGAAGCTTCCCAATTTTTTTGGAGTAGGAAACATTTTTAGGTATAAAATAAGCTGACATAAATTTTATGCAAAAAAAGGGGCCCCATAAATGAAAAACAATAAAAAAGAGAAGAATACACAAAAGTATGTAATCCCTTTAAATATCATCTCTTTTCTATTTTTTCTCACCACATTTTTCACCATAGAGCATAAACAAGAGTGTTCTTTTTCCAGGATCACTAATGTAATAGGATATATAAAAGGCTATTAGTCTACTCTCTCTCTCTCTCTTTCTCTCTCTCTCTCTCTCTCTCTCTCTCTCTTTGTGCATTGTGAATGATGATTTATTGTTTTTGTTATTAAATGATTTGTTAAAATTAAATGCCTCTCATGCATATTGTATCTATTACCATTTATTTTTTTGTTAAAGGCCAGGGAGGTTTGTTACTAAAACCATTTTATTATAGAAATTTTCAGTGTTTCCGAGTGTTTGGCTATAATTATCTTAAGCATATTTTTTTTTGTATATGTTGAGTGATCTTGATAGTTACCAAGATTTTAAAAACATTCTTCCATTATGTTGTTTTAATATTTCACAATATCAAACATTGCACATTTGAAATATTAAGTAGACATGCTTAGTTTTGCAATATTTCAGCATGCAGATTGGTTCACAATTGAAATATTCTGCTTACACTACCTTGGAGCTTGTGAAGAATTTTTTTTTAATATATTGGTATTTTTCTTCTGTGTAAATACTTAATGATATTGACCATCATCTAAACACCATGACCAAATCTCCTAAACCCAAATTCCATAAATTTAAAAACGCACACCAAATTCTATCTAAAAATATAGGGCTACAAAAATCTCTTAATCACCACAATTTTATTATGATTGTATACCATATTTCATCTAATCAACCATGAGTCAAAGCAGTTAAAGCCAAACTCGTCAAATTCAAATAATTAGTGCAAATTTTATCTTAACAGTCAGGGCTAGAAAAATCTCCCAATCACCCCAATTTATATTTTTTGCATAACATGTTGCATATGAGCATCCATTCCCCGAAGTTTTTAGACCCAATATCTGCAAATTTAGAAATATATATTACATTTTATCTGTTAGAAAATTAAATATTACAGAGCAATGCAACACATAAAATATGCCGAAAATACAAGCACACAAAACACATAAAACTAGAGAGACACAGATATACATGGTTCACCTAGTTTGGGCTACGTCCACCCCAAACAACCAGTCCTTCCTTTCTATTATCCAGAAAAATGAAGAGACAAAACCTGTAGCAGATCTGCTGTAATATCCTCTGTTCTCTCTCACAGTTTCCCTATCTGTTTCCCACTTAGATAATACACATATATTACACAACCGCAATACAATACCCTCATAAAAGCGAGCGGTTTCCTTCTAGGGAAAAAAACCCTAAAATAAACATAACTTCCACCATCAGATCATCCGCCTAATGAACGGCCCAGATTGACTAGAAATTAATATACTTTTACAAATAAATTTTACATCTATTTTTGGCTTCGAGGGCGCTGCCCCCGAAACCCCCGCTGGGGGACCGCTGGCCCCCGAACCCCCCAGCTGGGGGGGTCGGCCCCCCCGGACCCCGCCGGGGGGGCAAGTCCCCCCCACACCCCACCACGTGCAAGGGTTTACAATTTTCTTGGGGTATACATCCAGCTAGAAAAAGGATCTCTGCATCAGGAAGAAAATCAGGCTCCACACCCAACAATCTCCCACTTGGAGATTGATTGTAGCAACTCCACCGCTACTTCATTTGCTGGACAATGACTCCTCTTTGGACCTGGTTTTTCCTCATCTTCATCATCATCCTTGAAGACCAATTGAAACTGAGCACATTTTCAATTTCTCCCTGGTTACAACTTTTGTTAGCATATCTGCAGGATTCTGGCTAGTGTGTATCTTTTCCAGCTTCAACTCTCCATTTTCCAATACTGACCGTATGAAATGGTACTTGAGATGTATGTGTTTAGTCCTGGAATGAAATTTTGAGTTCTTTGCAAGATGAATGGCACTTTGGCTATCACTGTATAATGTGCCCATATCATGCTTCTTACCCAATTCACCCATAAGCCTTTGTAACCAAATCATTTCTTTACTAGCCTCTGTAGCAGCAACATACTCTACTTCTGTTGTTGAAAGTGCAACAACACTTTGGATTTTTGAAACCCAACTGACAGTTGTTCCACCTACGGTAAATACATATCCTGTAGTGCTCCTCCTGTTATCTCTGTCACCTGCCATATCTGCATCAACATATCCCTGTAGAGCAATGTTTGAACCACCAAAGCATAATGCTTGATTTGTGGTACCTCTCAAATATCTGAGAATCCATTTTATTGCCATCCAATGTTCTTTTCCTAGATTATTCATGTACCTGCTTACAACTCCCACTGCATGTGCAATATCAGGCCTTGTGCAGACCATTGCATACATTAAGCTTCCAACTGCTGATGCATATGGAACTTTAGACATATAATCCATGTCTTCTTGGGTCTTTGGGCACATCTCCTTACTAAGTTTGAAATGGTTAGTAAAAGGTGTACTAACAGGCTTTGCATTGTGCATATTAAATCTTTTCAACACCTTTTCTATGTACTCATTCTGAGACAGTGTTAATTTGTGATTTTTCCTATCTCTAGTTATCCTCATACCAAGGATTTGTTTTGCAGCTCCCAAATCCTTCATTGCAAATGAATTTTCCAATTTTATTTTGAGCACATTTATTTCCTGCATGTTAGATCTTGCAACAAGTATGTCATCTACATACAATAAAAATATAATATAGCTGCCATCATTTTTCCTTTTTAGATAAACACAATGATTAGAGTGACATCTAGTATAACCTTGTTCAGACATAAACTTGTCAAATTTTAGATACCACTGCCTTGGAGCCTGTTTTAAGCCATACAAGATCTTCTTTAACCTGCACACCAATTTTTCTTTCCCTTTGACCTCATATCCTTCTGGTTGCTACATGTATATATCTTCCTCCAAATATCCATGGATAAATGTTTTCTTTACATCTAACTGTTCAAGATGTAAATCTTCCACTGCTACAAGACTTAAGATAGTTCTGATTGAAGTCATCTTAACAATAGGAGAAAATATTTCATCAAAATCAATACCTTTATTCTGTGTAAACCCCCTCACCACAAGTCTATCTTTGTACCTCTGTTTTCCTCCATCTTCATCCCTCAGCCTGTAAACCCATTTATTCTGCAATGTAGTTTTACCTGCAGGAAACCTAACCAAGTCCCAAGTCTGGTTATGCATTAAGGATTCCATCTCTTCTTCCATGGCTAGCTCCAACTTATTCCTTCTTTCAACCTGCATTGCTTCTTCATAACATTCAAGTTCACCAGAATCAGTCAGCAATAAATAATATAATGACGGAGAGTATCGTTCAGGGGGTCTACTTATCCTGGTAGATATTCTAACACCACTTTCAGATGTTTGAGGTGCCTCTTGCTGTTGTGGTGGTTACTGCTGCTATGGTTGTTGATTATTGTCATTTTTAGGCACCTTTACTTTTTCAGTTATCTCATCAAGAACCACGTATTCCTTGCTTTCTTTTTCCTGTTTCTTTTCCTGCAACTGATTCTTATACAAGACCTTTTCATTGAATATTACATCTCTGCTCCTAATGATTTTGTGATTTTCATAATCATATAAGAGATAAAAAAAATCATTAGCACCATATCCAATAAATGTACATTTCTTTGATTTTTCCTCAAGCTTTGTTCTATTTTCTTTATTAATATGGAAAAAGGCCTCACAACCAAATGGCTTTAAAAAAGAGTAGTTTACATTTTTACCTGTCCATGCTTCCTCTGGAATACCACCATCCAAGGAACTTGAAGGCCCTCTGTTTATTAGATAAACATCAGTATCTACAGCATCTGCCCAAAATTGTAAAGGCAATCCTCGATGCAATCTCATGCACCTTGCACGCTCCATGATTGTTCTGTTCATCCTTTCTGACACACCATTTTCTTGTGGTGTTCTTGGAACTGTCTTCTCTCTACAAATTCCATGCTCTGAACAGTACCTATCAAACTCTTTGCTGCAATATTCACCTCCATTTTCTGATCTAAGACACTTTAACTTCTTTCCTGTCTCAATCTCAATCAAAGCTTTCCATTTCTTGAAAGTATCAAATACATCAAATTTATTTTGAATACAAAAAATCCAAGTTTTTCTAGTTGCATCATCAATAAACGTAACATAATAGCAAGAGCCACCAAGAGATGATACCTGAGTAGGTCCCCATACATCTGTATGCACAAGCTCCAATTTTTCACTCTTCTTTTCTTTCCCAACTCTGAGAAATCTGACTCTCTTTTGTTTTCCATAAATGCAATTCTCACATAAATCCAAATCAACATTCTTCAAACCTGGAAAAAAAATTCTTGAGTGAAGAATCTTCATCCCCTTCTCACTCATATGTCTGAGCCTATGATGCCATATTGCTGCATCTTCTCCTTTAGAAGTTAAAGCATTAACAGAGTTAGAAATACCATTACATAAATACAATGTACCAACCTTTTCACCTTTTGCTATTACCAGGGCTCCTTTGGTGACCTTCCAAGTTTTATCTGTGAAATTTGTCACAGAACCTTCACCGCCTAACTGCCCTGTTGAAATTAGATTTTTCTTTAGATCTGGAACATGCCTTACCTCCTTTAGCAGCCATTGGTTTCCATTCTATTTTTTTACAAGAACCTTACCCATTCCAACAATTTTACAGGGTTTATCATCACCCAAACGAACTTGTCCAAAATCTCCTTGAACATAGTCATGAAAATATTTCTTCTCAGGTGTGGCATGGAATGAAGCCCCTGAATCTACAACCCAAGAATCAGTAACATTTTCGAAAGAAATAATCAAAGCATCTTGTAACACATCACCTGTCACATTTACTTCGTGATTATTTTCTTGTTGTGCATCTCCTTCTTTTCCCTTCCAAGATCTACAATATTTATTTAGGTGTCCTTTCTTTCCGCATTTCCAGCACACTATCCATGATCTGGACTTGGATCTTCCTTTCCTTGATTTACTGCAATATCCCGACCTCTTTCCTCTTTCCATTCTCCTTCCCCTAAAATCTGCACTCAAAGCATTACCCGATGTCTCACCTGAGCTTTTCCGTCGCATTTCCTCTCTAAGGATAGCACCGACAACATCATCAAACTTTAAAGTACTAGATCTAGAGACAGAGTTACTAATGGCCATAACTAAACCATTCCAGCTTTCTGGCGATGAGCATAGAAATAACAAAGCTCTAACTTCATCATCAAAGTTTACCCCTACAGAACTTAACTGACTGGTAACTGTATTAAAATCATTTAAATGGTCTGCAATAGATCCAACTTCTGACATCTTCATATTAAATAGTCGTTTCATAAGAAATACCTTGTTTGAGGTCGACGGTTTTTCATATAGTTTCGCCAATGTCTACATCAAACCCTCTGTTGTTGTTTCCTTCGAAATATTGAAAGTGACTGACACCGCAAGGCACAACCGCACTATTCCAAGTTGCTTTCTATCGAGAATGTTCCATTCCGTGTCTGTCATGGCCGCCGACTTCTTTTCTTTTCCGCTCAATGGTAGGTACAGATCTTTCTGATACAGATAATATTCCATCTGCATCTTCCATAGTGGGAATTTTTGGTCGTTAAATTTCTCGACCCTAAACTTAGCATCTTTCGCCATTGCTCCCACTCGAACCAGGAACCCTTCTTTCCTGTGAGTTTATCAGCCAAATATACCTTCGGCTCTGATACCAGTTGTTAGAAAATTAAATATTACAGAGAAATGCAACACATAAAATATGTCGAAAATACAAGCACACAAAACACATAAAACTAGAGAGACATAGATATATGTGGTTCACCCAGTTTGGGCTACGTCCACCCCGAATAGCCAGTCCTTCCTTTTTATTATCCAGCAAAATGAAGAGACAAAACCTGCAGCAGATCCGCTGTAATATCCTTTGTTCTCTCTCACATTCTCCCTATCTGTTTCCCGCTCAGAGAATACACATATATTACATAGCCGTAATACAATACCCTCATAAAAGCCAGGGGTTGCCTTCTAGGGCAAAAAACCCTAAACTAAACATAAATTATACTGTCAGATCATCCGCCTAATGAACGGCCTAGATTGACTAGAAATTACTATACTTTTACAAGGCAATTTTAAATCTATTTTTGGCTTCGAGGGCACTGCCCCCGAAACCCCTGCCGGGGGACCGCTAGCCCCCGAACCCCCCAACCGGGGGGGTCAACCCCCCCGGACCCCCTCGTGTGCAAGGGTGTACAATTTTCTGGGGGTATACATCCAGCTAGAACAAGGATCTCTGAATCAGGAAGAAAATCAAGCTCCACACCCAACATTATCTAAACAGTAGATAATCAAGAATTGAAAAACCTCCCTATCACCCCAATTTCCTTTAAGAAATTATTACAGGTTTTAATAAATGAATACCTTTCTCACCAATGTAGCTTCCTTGTCTTTTTCCCTTCTTGGTAGATCATCCAACACTGCATAGAGATTCTATGTTGCAGTTGGTGAATCCCAATTCATTTTTAAAGACCAGCAAAGTAGAAGAGGCACCCACACCCATGACATCTCAGATTGTAATCATGAAAGGGTTTAAAATGTGCATAAATTCTTTATAATATGTATCAATTCATTGGTTGGTGATAGTTATCCCGAGGTTCTTACAAATCGCTCTATAATGTGTTGTGTTGGAAAATTCCCATTTCATTTGGCTTCACATCAACTTTTGAATTCTGGGCATGGTATGCATGCTGCAACATGGCTTGTCTTCTATAGGAATAGCTCATGTATAGAGGAGAATCAACAAAATCTTCAACAAATTATCGCCCACACCTTTGACTTCGTCTTCCTCCATGGAATGTTGAACATACAGCCTCTTGAGTACCTCGTTGCGCTTGTCTAGAAGAGTTTTAAAGTGTCAAAATCCTTTAAAATAAATTCACCATGATTGTAGGCACCCAGAATCCAATTCCTTGAGTTCACTGACAAATTCCTTCAGTAAAATGAAATTGTTAAATCGCTACGATTGGTGTAAACTAAAATCATGAAATCACTATGATTGGAGGCACCGGGAATCCAATTTCTTGAGTTCAACTAAATATATCATATCATATCTATGACATCATGGACACGCCCTTCCTCCTCCCTTAGTTGGAAAAACCCTACAACGCGAGGGAAATAGATGAGGGAACGAAAAAAATTGATATTTGAAAAACATAACCTTTAACCTACTATCCTTTAACCTTTTGATCATGGTGGTGTAAAACTTTGTACTAAGTAATGGCTTACAAAATTTTGATCATGGTGGTGTAAAAATTTGTATTAAGTAATGGGTTACAATGGGTTGGAAAAGATGAGAGCTCAAAGGACTAAATTATCATGAAGGACACAAAATCTAAATAGCAAGTTGAATAAGTTTTGAGGAAGTAGAAATAACTAATAAGTGGTGGTTGAACTTGATGTGAGAAAATGAAGAAGACGAAGAAGGAAATGAGGAGTTGCAAAAGGAGATTAACGAGGGAGAGAGTAGTGAATTGAGGATGAGAGAGTTGGAGAATTTCAATGGGAAAAGTGAGTTGGCGAGCAGATGGTTGTGAAACACAGGGTTGATGATAAAATATAGCTCAATAAAGATTAGTATTCAAGGCACCTCAATGAGGTCTAATGAACACACTTGAGTGGGGTTATGAGAGATATGTGATTACAAAGTAGCGGGTTGGATGCAATGTAGGATGAGATTGAGAATGAGAAAGAATCAAATGAACTAATGGGAAACCATATCCTAAGTCCAACATAGGATGAGAACGTAGTAGTGGGCATGGCTCTAGACAATAGCAAAGTTGGCCTTATACCAACACTGCCCCTTATGCTTCTTAAATACAATTAGGTAACACTACACTAGTGTGTTAATAATGCTTCAAGTCCACCTCGTAGTCAACTTACTTATGGAGGAACAATAACAACTAGAGGAAGTAGTCTTAACAATAGTGCAACTTTGAATATCAAGAGTAGCATGCTTGGGAGTTTTAGCTATTTAGAGAAAAATACAAGAGTTTCATGAATTTTAGTACCTATGATGCTTTGAATTATAACATAGGATCATGTAAGAGAAATAATATTAGAGTGGTGTAATATTTAAAAAATTAGTCATATGTAAATGCTTTGGAAAAAAAACATAATGATCCACATACCTTGATATAAAACAAATCTTAAAAATGTCACCTTTAAAATCTCTTATATAGTAACCTAATGTCATTCGAGTAGATATCACAATTACTTATGTAAGTAATGGTGTGATCATATTTTTCATTCTCTTAGAGGAAATCTTTCTAGACATGCACCCCATGAAGCATAAATCATCCTAACATATACATTTGAAGTAATATAAATAATCCTATGACTATCTTCAAAATAATTCTCACCCATAGCCTTGGTGATGGTGTAAGGCTCGTAACAAAATGGTATGAGCTTATTTTGGGAGTTTGCCAATTGTTATTTATGCAAGTCCAATCATAACTCATCACCAACCTAAAACTTATTTGGAATTGAATGTATTATGTATCTACTTTTACTTGGAGTTGGCAACTTTCTATAAAATATCATGAACTGATTATTGAATTTTTTAGATACATTCCTCAAAATTGGTTGCGTTTCTTAACTCATTCCAAGTATGGGAGGTATCTTCATGTGTTATTCCATGAATATAGCTACATCAATTTGTGTCAATTATGGGGACCCCAAGAACACCTGAAAATGCTTGTGAGAAACAGAAATATGAAGAGCTATGTCAAATTTTTGTTGAAAATATGGAAGGCTTTCAACATGTGTATGTGGATCCTCACAATTGTATACTCTAAGGACATCTACAATAATCATATCGAGTACTTTTTATTTTTAATCTAGGGATGGCAGGTAGTGGATTTATTCAAGCTTGATACACATTATGGACCAAAGGTTAAACCAGAAAAAACTGAGGAACCTACTATCCCTATCAATAAATATGGTCTTTGGCAACCCAAAATGAACCAAAATATGCTTGAATAAGAGCTTATGAGTGGATTTTGTTTCGAAAACTTCTTATAGGGTGAAAAAATTATTGTCGAAAGAAAGCGATCAACAACTGTTGAGATTCAACAAGATGATGAGCTTAGTGAAAATTAAGCATCTTCACTAAGTGGGGCCCATAGGCTATTTTTGGGTGTATGTCTGTTTTTAGACATGGTGAGCATATTCTATAAGTTGCAGGATGCTATTTTCAAATGGTTGGTCAAATATGAAAAATAGATGAGATTTATTTTTAGAATATTGGGTGAAGCCTATTTATAGATCGCTAATCTAAAAATAGATGCATGTCGATTATTATTAGCCCTTAATAATAATCCAACAATAAATATCAACTTATTCTCTTGGAACACTTTATTTCAGTGAAAAAATTTGGAAAATCAGTGGGCTAAAGGAATTACACAATTCCTAGGGTGATTGGCAACTCATGCATGGAGGACTCAGTTAGAACTAAAGTGGCAAAATCGTGACAGAGTTGGAAGAGTATTTATGGGAGTTGTTATTCAGTTTAACTCAGTTAAGTGAGTTAAAATCTGTTGTGCTAGTTGTATCTAGTTATAACTGAAGATACATCAGTGAGAGTTTAGTGAATTAATTATCTAATTAATTCACAACTATAGACTCACTTGCAACTGAACAAATACAACAGTTAACTACTTGCATGTCAATTCCAGTGGAGACCAAGTGGAGAGATAGGTGAAAGGGTGATATGGACTATCTGTTGTGACTATAGTGATGAATTCAATGCATCTGACACACATTGGAGATGACAATGAGGATTGCGCAACCAAGGCAAGGCCAATTCGAATTCATTCAGGGGTTTTCTTCAACAAGGATTTCGTAGTGGAGGTAGGTTTTCAGGAGGAAAGAAATTGGTGCATAGAGATGTAAATTTTTGCATGACAATGTGTAATGATTGTTGATTGTACTGAGAGCTTGATGTACTAAGCTTTGTATGATATTATTACATGATCCATTGATATACATAATATATGATACTTGGGGTTTTTAGCTATAATATTTCCCGTTAGACAACTATGTTTATGTGTGATTGATTTTTCTTAATATGTGTTTGCAATTGGCAATTTAATTTCCGCAAAGAATTAAGTGGAAGGATTCTATATTTAACATAAGATTAATTTGTTATATTAGGAGAATATGGTAATACTATCAGTATTAATAAATTTCTACATGGTATCGGATCAATTTTAATCACTGGAGATTGCAATAGTGAAGTAGTGTTGAGTTTTGTTCTGGTGGACAATTCAAATTTGCTGCAAAAATTTCTTGGTGTGACAATTGAGTATTCATTGAAATGGCTTTCAATGGGTTGTGGTTGGAGTATGCCCTTGAGGGTAGCTCAAAATACATAGCCTGGAAGGACAGGATTGAGGCAGTGCTTGAAGACAATGGACTGAAGGAGTTCATCAATAATGATGTTCCTAAGCCTACTTCTAGCGATGCTACATTACTTGATGCTTGGAAAAAGAAGGTAGCGAAGACAAGAAGAATTCTATTGGAAGGTGTGAAAGGCCATATTGTGTCAAGACTTCATGGGAAAGCCACTCCATTTGCAATGTGGAAGGCTTTGAAAGATCTTTTTTGAAGTAGCAGTGGCCATAGGAAGTTGGCGCTGAAATATAAGCTCAGAAAATTCAAAATGGAGAAGGGCGACAATATTCCAAAATATCTCATGAAGTTTGTAAAATGTAGGGATGAGTTGGGGAGTGTGGGAATTAAAGTCACGAATGATGACTTGGTGAGGTTTTCTCTCGTTGGGCTTCCAAAGAGTTGGCACAACTACGAAGAATCTGTCAATGGACAGGAGAAACTACCAGATTGGGAGTGACTTTGGTCAGATCTTGTGCAAGAGGAGATAAGGTGGAATACCAGGGATGGATCTTCATCGAATAATGATGATGAAGAGAATTGCGCTTTGGCTACCAAGTCAAGGAAAGGGAAGGGGAAGAAATCCCATCCAAAATCTGAGGCTAAAGGCAAGAATTTGGATTTGTCCAAAGTGAAGTGTTTTCATTGTCACGAACATGGGCATCTTGCCACTAACTGCCTATAGAAAAAGAAGAATAAGAAGGCTGCTGGAGCTACAGTGCATGAATTCGTAGCCTTGCAATTTGAAATTTATTTATCTTTGATCGCATGATTAGTTTCAAGTGCAATGGGATCAGTGTGGTATCTTGACAGTGGTGCTTCCTTCCATATGATGGGAGACAAGGAGTTGTTTAGTGAATTTGAGGAGAAGGATCTCCAAATGCATATAGAGATGGGCGACGATGGTAGATACAGTGCGACCGAAATTGGAACCATTACCTTTGAGAGGGAGTCAGGTAAACCATTTCTATTGAAATATGTTATGCATGTTCTAGGTCTGAAGAAGAACTTGTTCTCGGTCATTATGTTGGAGGACATAGGTTATGACGTTGTTTTCAGTAAGGGAAAATCTTTCCTACGACATAAAACAATGGGTCAAACCAAGAGTATAGGGATTTGAGTTAACAATCTCTACAAGCTGTAGGTAGATGGTTGCGCTGCAATGATGGGCAAAGCAGAAGAAGTGGTAAGCCGGGATGAGGGCGAATTATGGCACAGGAGATTGGGCCATCTTCACCATGGTGTCTTGAAGAGTTTGCAGCAGATTTCTACTGTACTTCCCAAGGGTACTTTTGTGTAGTCAGATTAGTGCAAGTGATGTACTATGGGTAAGTTTGTGAAGACCACCTTTCATGAGAAGGAGAACCGTGCTTCAGTGATCCTGGAGAGAATTCACACAGAGTTGTGTGGACCTTTATCGGTTTCTTCAACAAAAAAACATAGGTATTGTGTTATATTTGTTGATGAATATTCTCGTAGATGCTAGATATTATTCATGTAGAAGAAGAGCGAAAAATACTCAAAGTTTTGTTAGTTTAAAGCATTGGTGGAGAAGGAGTCGGGGAAGCAAGTGAAGGCTCTGCGGAGCGATAACGGTGGTGAATATATCTCGAACGAATTCAAATACTTTTGTAGAAAAGAAGGAATTCGAAGAGAGCTCATAGCGCCTCATAACCCATAGCAGAATGGGGTTGTGGAGAGGAAGAACAAAATGATCATGGGAACTACAAAATGATAGCGCGTCATGAAGTTGTCGCTTGAGAGGGAGCTACACTTGCATGTAGAGGAGGAACTTCTTGTTCCCAAATATGAGCCTCAAGATGTGGGTCAGCCATAGGAGGAGGATCATGGAGTGGAGGAGTCCACTCACATAGAGCCAAACATCAAAACAGGAATAAGGCATACCACAGAGGCTAAGAGACTGAAGCTTGATGTTGCACAAAATGTAGGAGTTCCTACATCACAATGCAGACAGAGAAAATCACCTGACCGATTTACTAGATACATGGCTCTCATTAGCAATTGTATCATGACAGAGCCATCTTATTTTGAAGAAGCAGCGCAGGAGCCCACACGGGTAGATGCCATGGTGGAGGAGTATGACCCCATTGTCAGAAAAAATGCTTGGGAGATTGTTCTAAGGCAAGTTGGTAAACCAGTGGTAGGTTCAAGATGGATCTACAAGGTAAAGCAAGTTTCTGATGGGAGTGTCGAGAAGTATAAGGAAATATTTTTTTGTCAGGGCTTCTCACATATCGAGGGGATTGATTATGAAGAAACCTTTGAACCCATCGCACGGTATTCTTCCATAAGGACCATCCTTGATCTCTCAGCAATTTTTTATGTGAAGACTACATTCCTTAATGGGATCATTGAGGAAGAAGTGTACGTTGAGAAGCCTGAAGGATTTGAGATCTTCAGCAGTGAGTCACATTTGTGCAGACTCAAAAGAACGTTGTATGGGCTGAAGCAAGCACCCCGTGCTTGGTACACACGGATCGACGACTATTTCACTAGACTTGGCTTCACCAAGAGTGAGGTGGATGCAAACCTATACCAAATTGTCATGGAGGGTAAGAATTTAATAATTTTTCTTTATGTTGATGATTTAATACTAACGGGTGATGAGCAGTTGATAAGCTCATGCAAGGTATATCTTGCAAAGGAGTTTGAGATGAAGGATTTGGGCCTCCTTCATTATTTCATTGGATTGGAAATATGGCAGCAAGAAGGTGAACTATTTGTGTCTCAAGGAAAGTATGCTCGGGAGATACTTGGTAAGTTTCACATGGAGGATTGAAAGCCCATGGATACTCCTCTTCCAGGAAATTGGAGGAAATACGATGCTACATCGGTAGAGGAAGTGGATGCCACTGTTTATCGATAGTTGGTGGGTTCGATCATGTATTTAGTTAATACAAGACTGGACATATGCTATGCGGTGAACTAGCTTAGTCAAGTGATGGTTAAGCCTACCAAGCTCTTTTGGAAAGCAGACAAGCATGTCCTGAGGTATCTCAAGAGAACATCTGAGTATGGCTTATGGTACAGATAGATGGATGAGGTCAAGTTGCATGGCTTCACAGATGTAGATTGGGCGGGCAGCCCAACGGACAGAAAGAGCACATCAAGAGGGGTTTTCAGTATCAGATCTATAGCAGTTTCTTGATATAGCAGGAAACAAAGATCTGTGGCACTCAGTTCAGCAGAAGCAGAATACATGGTAGCAAGTCAAGCTAGATGTGAGGCTATCTGGATGAGGAAGAACCTAGTCGGTTTGTTCGATTCTCATTTAGATCCTATAGTGATACATTGTGATAATCAGAGTTGCATTAAAATCTCATTTTATCCTGTGTTTCATGATAGATCTAAGCATATAGATATCCGGTATCATCATATTAGAGATTATGTGCAGCGGAAGATCATATTGCTTCAGTACATTCCTATGGAATATTAGGATGCAGATATTCTGACGAAGGCACTCAACAGGAGAAAATTCGAATACCATAGAGACAGGATCAGGTTGAAGGATAATCCCTATATAGTTTAGAGGGAGTGTTGAGATTCAACAATATGATGAGCTTAGTGAAAATTAAGCACCTTCACTAAGTGGGGCCCGCAGGCTATTTTTAGGTGTATGTCTATTTTTAGACATGGTGAGCATATTCTATAATTTGTAGGATGCTATTTGTAGATGGTTGGTCAAATGTGAAAAATAAATGAGATTCTATTTTTAGAAGATTGGGCGAAGTCTATTTATAGATCTCTAATATAAAAATAGACGCATGTCGATTATCATTAGCCCTTAATAATAATCTGACAATAAATATCAACTTATTCTCTTGGAGCACTTTATTTCAGTGAACAGATTTGGAAAAAAAGTGGGCTGAAGGAATTACACAATTCCTAGGGTGATTGATGACTCATGCATGGAGGACTCAGTTAGCACTGAAGTGGAAAAGTTGTGACAGAGTTGGAAGAGTAGTTATGGGAGTTGTTATTCAGTTTAACTTAGTTGTGCTAGTTGTATCTAGTTCTAACTGAAGATACACTAGTGAGAGTTTAGTGAATTAATTATTTAATTAATTCACAACTAGAGACTCACTTACAACTGAAAAAATACAGCAGTTAACTACTTCCATGTCAGTTCCAGTGGAGACCCAGTGGAGAGATAGGTGAAAGGGTGAGATGGACTATCTGTTGTGACTATAGTGATGCATTCAATGCATCTGACACATATTGGAGATGCCAATGAGGATTGTGCAGTCAAGGCAAGGCCAATTAAAATTCATTCAAGGGTCTTCTTCAGCAAGGATTGCACAATGGAGGTAGGCTGTTAGGAGGCAAGAAATTGGTGCATAGAGATGCAAATTTCTGCATGACAGTGTGTAATGATTGTTGATTGTATTGGGAGATTGTTGTACTAAGCTTTGTATGAGAATATTACATCGTCGATTGATATACATAATATATGATAGTTGGGGTTTTTAGCTTTAATCTTTCCTGTTAAACAACTGTATTTATGTGCAATTTATTTTGCTTCATATGTGTTTGCCATTGGCAATTTAATTTCCACAAAGAATTAAGTGGAAGGATTATGTATTTAACATAATATTAATTTGTTAGATCAGGAGAATCTGGTAATACTATCAGTGTTAATAAATTTCTACAACAACAAGAAAAAACAATTTTGTTACCATGCTTGGTTGAGGGAAAACATTATCTAGAGTAGGAAAATGGCTACTGTTGAAAAATGCATCAAGAAAATATCTATTCAACTTTTCCTTGGTCTAATTGAGAAAAATCGAATTTCCACATCAAGGGATAACTTGGAGGCAGTTAACTGAGGTGAAATGGCTCTTGTCACTAATTTAGCTTAGTAAATTCGAGTTAGAGTTGTAGTTCAGTGAAGCATGTGTGATTGCTAATTTATAGAAAATAGGGTCAGTTATTTCAAGTTGATTTCAGTTAAACTAGTTCTAACTATTGGAGGAACTAGTGGAAGGTCAGTTGTGTAGTGGGACTTCAGTCTAACTCAGTGATCATCCCATCTGTGGTGGAGATTACAAGGAAGTGCACAATTAATTATATACTATATTGAGTGTACATGAATTGTATTGGTAAGGTGATCAACCCTAGGAAATTGCGCAAGAATTTTGGAAGAATTTCCTAAATAATAGGGGCCTAATTCCTCAGTACTTGTGTAAGGAAATACAGGCTCAAGTAGAGGCAAAAATTGACTAAGTTTTGGTCAGAGCTTCTCAATGAGCGGAGAGATAGGTTATTCACTTGCAGGTTGTGCTTAGAGCGAGCAAGCAATAATACATCTTTATTCATCTGATTTAATGCAAGCATGCATAAGGGATTTTTAGCAGTTTCTTTCCCCTGGAAAAATACTATGTTTGTGTGTGTTATTTCTCATTGCATGTTTGTGATTGATGTTCTAAATTGTGAATTGAGTTCCACAGAGTAGTAGAGTAGGATTATGTCTTGTTATTTATATTAAAATCACATAAGAGTAAGAGTGTAAGTGTCTGTCAAGGAGTGTAACTGAATTTCACCTATCCCATGGATGAAGTGTGTTAGGAGAATTTCATAATAGGACTTTTCTAGAGGAAATATGATGATTGTGAAAAGGGGATGGAAAAAGCATTTTCAGAAAAAGGGAGACTTTGGGCTAGACACAACACTATTTTTTCAATGACTTGGTTGGATTCCCAAGTCACAAAAAAAGTAAGGTTATCTATGAGGGCATGACAACTAGGGAGTTTTGAGGTGTGTAGGAAATCCCAGGAAGTGCTAACACATGCTAGAAAGTTCCAAGGCATGTTAGGCATTCCAATATGTGTTATTTGATAGGGTGTGGCACCAATGCAGGCTAGGGAGTTCCAGGGAAATGGAAGGGAGGACTAGTTTCAATTGCATGGAAATGAATGAATAAGAGTGTGTGATAGGGAGTCTTAGCATGTTCTAGGAGTGCTAGGGAGGGAGTGAAAAGGCATGATAGGCAATGCCAAGGCATGATAGAGTGGTAGGAAAGCATTCCAATATGTGCCAAGTTCTAGGTTTGGCCAATGTGTGCCAAGGAGTGTTATGGACTGTTAGAGAAACACAAGGGAGCACTAACATTTCATAATGCATGGAAATGAATGAATAAGAGTGTGTGACAGGGAGTGTCAATGAGTTCCAAGTGTGTTAGGGAGGAGTGACAAGGAATTTTTGGTAGTTCTCAGGAATGTTAGAGTGTTAGGGTGGAATGCGGCCAATATGTGCCAACGCATGCAAGGAAGTGTTAACTGGGAATACCACTGAAACACAAGGGAGCACTACATCAAAATGCATGGAAATGAACAAATAAGAGTTTCTGATTGGAAGTGTCATTGAGTTATAGGTGTGCTAAGGAGGGAGTGACAAGGTATGCTAAGTAGTGTTAAGGCATGTTAAAGGCCAGGGAAACATGGCAAGATGTCCTAGGTGCTTGGGTGTACCAACACATGCCAAGGAGTGTTAAGGAATTTTATGGAAACACAAGGAAGCACAAGGTAAAAATGCATGGAATATCGAAATGAATGAATAGGATTTTGTGACTGGGAGTGTCAATGAGCTCTAGGTGTGCTAAGGAAAGAGTGACAAGGTATGCTAGGCAGTGCTAAGGAATGCTATAGTGCTAGGGTGACATGCCAAGATGTGCTAGGTGTTAGGGTGTGACAATGCATGATAGGGAGTGTTAGGGAAACACAAGGAAGCACTAGATCAAAATGCATGGAAATGAACGAATAAGAGTGTGTGACAGGGAATGTCAATGAGTTATAGGTGTGTTAAGGAGGGAGTGACAAGGTTATATGCTAGGGAGTGCCAAGGTATGCTAAACTACCAAGGCCTGTCAGGAAGTGCTAGGGTGTGTTAGGGTGTGTAAAATCGTGCCAAGGAATGTAGGGGATGCTAACACATGCCACATAGTGCCAATGAATTTAAGACATGCCCAGTGCTATGGTATGTCAATATATAAACTGTGTTTCTTAGTTTTTTTACAACCACAGTTGGATGTGATGAGCCTTTTCTTGGTAACTTGTTAAGTGGGATGAGTTGAGATTGGACATAAGTAGCCTAAGATGAGTTACATGTAGTTCTTAGGCGAACAAGGCATATGTTGAATTTCCATGACATATGAGAATTTGGTTTTGATCTTAGAATATTTGATGCAAACACACTCAAGTGCCACAACACATCTACTTTTCACAACGAAATCTACACACATTAGGGAATCAAATAGTGCACATGAAAATTTTTAACTTTTTCAAACCGTTCTTCGTTAAATTACAAACTATAATAGAATTGGCTAGAGCTCTTGTACCAGGGATCATGGCCCTTTACAATCACACTGATACAAGGAATACAACTAGGGATTGGTGTTAGTCTTTTGATAACCAATCTACCTCGAATAAGATAACACTTTAACCACTTTTTGATGGTGGCCACATATAGCCCTTTTAGTCCACATGTCCTGAACATGACATTTGGCAAGTCCTCTTGCCTCCCATTATGAAACTCCTCAATTTGCCTCTATCAATGACCAACTCCTAATTAGTGGATAAATAGGATTTAGTTGGATTCATTTGTATCATCACTTGACTTGGGATCTCTCTATCTTTAGAGAACTTCACATTTTTCCTTGGAGGACTATTTTGGATGATGGATGCATTTTGATGTATGGATTTGGGCTATTTTTATGTTGGAGATTTGTTTTTGCAAATGTGAAGATGGTTGGATATAATCTCTAACATTGTGAGTGAAAATTTAATTATATTATTCTTGTTGCTACATACTATTGAATTTCACTATAACTAGGGCTAATTGTTGCATGATGGAAATGTGGAATTATGTGTCTATTTAGCTTATTTAATGTATGGGCCATTTTAATATGAATGAAATGTCTTAGAGATAATTTTATCTCAATAATATTGCACCATTTTTATGAAGTATAAATGCTTGAAGGTCACTTTTTGTATTCCTCTAACTTTGGATGAAGTTGACTTTCTGGGCCTCCTTGATCAAGAAACCAAATTATTTTTCATTATAATCCCTGACTCCATATCCCCAAGTGAATTAGGCACTATTCCCTCAAAAAGGGTGATGATTTCCCCCCTTTTTTTTTTAAATTTCCATTTTTCCCTAGGTCTAGCCCCATTATGTCACCTAGGGCATCAATTTCCCAGAAATCTAGCTAGAGGAAAACTTTGATCTCCTAGAGGAAAGTATGTTTGTGGGTCCCCTCACTCTCCTCAGAATTTGGGCCAATTATGACAGTGGAATCTCCATATACCTCAAGCCCTAGATCTAGGATCAAGTTTTCTCTAGGTGTTCCCAAGGCTAGAATCTAGTAGGATCAATTTGACCCATTGAAGTAAAAACTCTTGCCTGATCCTTTCCCCTCACATTGTCTAGGATAGGAACATCATTGGTTGCTAAATTCCATCCTTGAACCTTGGTTGGGTCCACTTGGCCCCGTGTGGTCCCATTTGGTGTCAAAGGCCTTTCATCAAGGACCATTTGGGAATCCAAGTTCCCAAAGGATATTATGGATCGAGAAATTCCTTCATAAGTCTTATTCTTCTCCCTCAACCCTTCAATACCCCTCCTCTCTCCCTATAATATCAAGTCCCTTGATCAAAAGTCAAGCAAGTCCCACTCTTTATTATATCTTAGGGAAAGGGTTTCTAGGGCTAGTGAACTAGGGCTAGGGCTAGTTGGCTGGCCCACTTGACTGCTACTTTAGTCTTTCAAATTTTTCACATCCTTAGGCCCTATACACCTTCCCTTCTACTAATCTTGTTTTCCTTCATAAGTACAAGAGTTAGGGCTCTTATTTGAAAGTAACCTAACAACCCTCCAACTATACTTGGAATACCATCAATCTGCCAAACCACAGTCAATTATTTTTACTAATGTAGGGCCCAAAATATTGTTCTAATCTATGGATCTTCAAATATTCCACCTAACAATGGTTTGAGTCCTCTTAAAATCATTGTTCTTGTGTATCGACAATTTGATATTTGTTGTCCAATCTATGAAAAAATATAAACTACTCCTCTTATCATCCTTCTAACAATCTGTAGATGACTGGACTAGGGTAACAAATCAACCACTAACAGTCCATTGACTAATTTCTTATAGGTTTCTTTAGATCTATGTCTAAAACTCTCTGGATAGTCCACCAAAATTAACTTCTCTGCATGTCAATCCATTCTTCATATGGCACATTTATTTTTCATGCTCAATCTTATGCTCAGGTTCCACCCTCCTTTGGATCTACTATCTCCACACATAATGAATATGCAAACCATCTTCTAGATCTGCAGTCTATATTGCAAAAATAAACCTTGCTCTAAGGGTCACAACCACTCTTCTTCGACGCAAATTTGTTTTTAGGTCCCTATATTACTAGTTTAGTCCCTTATTGTTATTAGTGTAGCCCCCTTATTGTTATTTTTGTACCCCTACAACCCCAATATTGTTATTATTGTGCCCTTACATTATTATTGTTAGGTCGGCTAGGATTATATTGTGGCCCCATGGACTTTTATATATAGAAGGAGGTTTTGGTCATTTGTAGCATCCAAGAATTGTTCATTTATGTAATGTATTGGAGGTTTCCCCCTAGAAGTGGCTAATTTCTAAGGTGTTTATCTCTCTTCTTCTATTTTTGGAGTTGGTTTCATAACATTTGGTATCAGAGCTTTGGATTATAGGGTTTCGCTGCTCCAAACAAGTTATCATGGAATTTTCACTATAAATTTTTTTATATGAAGGTTCAGAAGCTAAAATATTTAGAGCACGAAGAATAAATCCTGAGGAATGCCATGGAAAATTTTTAGATATTGGTTCACAATATTTTCGAAGATATGGTCGGTGGAAGTTAGGAATTTTCGTTGGCTCCTAAATTTAACCTAAATAGGTCATCATGGAATTTTTTCTATAAATGTTTTTCTACGAGGGTTCAGAAGTGGAATTTTTTACAAAGCGAAGCCAAAATCCTGAGGAATGTCATGGAAAATTTTTAGAGCTTGATTCACAATATTTTCGAACATATCAACTATGGAAGTTAGAGTTGTTTCAAGCTCCCGAATTTCATCTCAAAGAGGTGACCATGGAAAAATCATCAGAACTCTCTCTCCGAGCATCAGATTGGAATTATGTAAACTTTTGTTGCAAGTACATGGATTGAAGATTCCTTTTTATCAATTTTAGAGCTGAAGGAGGAAACAGTGACATGTGGCACGTCATACAATTTTTCTCTATTGAACCAGTCCATAATTAGCCCATTGTGGGAGATTGGGTATAACTTTTCTTTGAAGAATCCAAATCAGGTTAGACTTGTGGAATTTGAAATAAGCTTTAGAGGGATACTACAGGGATGAATTTTAGATATTGAAGATCCGAAATCATAGAGATAACTCAGTTTCAATCTCGAGCTCCTCAAAAGTAAGAAAAAGGTGTGTATTTTTTTTGAATTGCGTAAGTCTTGTGTGAAAAATCAGTTTGAATTGATTACAAGGGCATATTGTAGCTTAGATATCAGTATTGGGTTCTAAAATGCCACATAAAAAGAGTTAAACACCCATTAAGCCTTCAGAAGTCTCTACTATGACTCATGAAGATGAAAAAATGCGACATGACATATTAAAATTACAAGAGCAAGTGCACCAAATTTCGTTTTTGCAAAGAGAAACAAAAAATAAGATGGATGGAATGGAAGATGGCATGGAAGCTAAGATGGATGCAATGGAAGCTAATATGGATGACATGGAAGCTAAGATCAATGAAAAAATTAAAGACAACATGGAAAACATGAGGAATGATCTAAAAGCAGACATGGAAGGTTTGAAAAGTTGAAACAATAAATGTTTCCTAATGGAAAAAGGAAAGTAGAGGAAACTCACGATGAGAACAAAATAAATGTTAATCAAAATTTCATAAACTCTAATGTTGGATGGAAGAACCACCATATTCCAAATATGGATATGAGGAATCTTTATGGCAAGGATCCCGTAACATGGATACTACAGATGGAGCAATATTTTGATCTCAATAATGTGCAAAACACACAAAAGGTACGCATTGCAACTTTACATTTAGAAAAAATTACATTTGTATGGTATTGATGACTTTGATCATGTAAAAAAATTGTCACTTGGTAAATTTTTACGAAGGAAATGATAACACATTATGAATATACGAAAAGCAACACCTTCTTTAGCCAATTGATAAATCTCAAACAAAAGGGTTCAGTGGTGGAGCACATTGAGGACTTCCAAAAATTGAATATAAGGGTAACTGATATTCTAGAGGAACACATGATTGATGTCTTCATAGGGACTTTAAAGGATAACATACAACATGAAGTTCGCGCTTGGGAACCTGATTCATTGGAAAAGGCATTCAGGTTGGCTAGAAAAATTGAATGTAAAATTATGGAGATAAGGAAGCCTACCACTCACATATATAAAGATGGAAGTGTTGCTACTCCTAGACTTCCACAACCTACAAGGTTGACACCACAACAATTGGAAGAAAAAATAGAAAAAGGGCTTTGCTACAATTGTGATAGAAAATACAGTAAAGGTCATAAGTGTGCTGAGAAGAAATTATTTTAAATATATTGTGAAGAGGAAGAAGAAAATGAACAAGAATCTTCAAAAGAAGAGGATATACACCAGGAACCAACCCTAGAAGAGGAAGAAATTATTTTTTCCATATCATGTAATGTATTGACAGGAATTACCACTCCTCAAACTCTCAAGATAGAAGGACATATCAGGAAGAAAAAGGTAATAGTGTTGATTGATTCAGGTAGTACCCATAATTTTATTCATTGTAAGGTAGCCAAGGAATTGAATTGTTTCCTATACCCAACACCATAATGTCAAGTGATGGTTGCAAATGGAGGAACTATAAATTGCTCTAGAAAATTCCATAATATCAAGCTAACCATGGGGGAATATGTATGGAATAGTCCAATTCTTTCCATTCCAATGGGAGGTGCTAATGTTGTACTAGCAGTACAATGGTTACAATCTTTGGGGACAATAGATTTTAATTTTCAAGAATTTTTTTTGAATTTTTTTTCAGAAGGAAAGGAAGTCGAATTACGAGGTATCATAGGGAATTCGGGAAGGATAATAATTTCTAATTTCATGACAAAGCTTCTGAAGAAAGAAAAACGAGGCGTAATTGCACAATTATGCTCACTAGAAGTTCCAACATCAAAATCATGTATTTCTGCAGATCTCCAAAATTTCTTGGACAATCATTCCAAGGTGTTTGAAACTCCCAAAGGAATCCCACCAATTCATGATCATGATCATGTTATTCATTTGATTCCAGGAAGTGTTCCTCCAAACATGAGGCCTTATAAATATCCTTATGTCCAAAAGAGCGAAATTGAACATATGATTGCAGAAATTTTAGAGGTTGGTATAATTCAACCTAGTCAAAGTTCTTTCTCTACTCCAGTAGTATTGGTGCATAAGAAGGATGAATCAAGGCGCATATGTTTGGATTATAGGGAGCTCAATAAGCTCACTATTAAAGATAAATTTCCCATTCCTATGATTGATTAATTATTGGATGAATTACATGGAAAATTTATTTTATCAAGTTGGATCTTCGTTCAAGATATCATCAAATTAGAATGAAGACTGAAGATATTCTGAAAGCAACATTTCAAACTCATGAGGGTCATTATGAATTTTTCGTCATGCCTTTTGGCCTTACCAATGCATCTTATACATTTCAAGGGTTGATGAATTCCATTTTCAAAACCTTCCTTAGAAAATTTGTGTTAGTATTTTTTGATGATATACTAATCTACAACAGGTCTTGGAAGGATCGTGTTCAACATGTTGATAGGGTGCTCGAACTATTGCAGGATAAACAATTATATGCAAAAGCATCCAAATGTTTCTTTTGAGTACAAGAGGTGGAATATCTAGGTCATATTGTATCTTAGGAGGGTGTTAAGGTAGACCCTAACAAAATTAAAGCCATTAAGTAATGGAAAGTCCCCACAAACATAAAGCAGTTGTAAGGATTTCTCGGGTTAACATGGTATTATCGCAATTTTGTTAAGAATTATGGGAGAATAGCAGCACCTCTAACAACATTATTGAAGAAAGATTCATTTTAATGGACTCTTGAAGCATCTAAGGCCTTTGAACATCTTAAAGAGACAATGTGCCTAGCACCGATCTTAGCTACGCCAGATTTCACAAAAACCTTTATTGTGAAATGTGATGCCTCAGGAAATGGATTTGGTGTTGTTTTAATGCAAGAAGGAAGACCCATTTATTTTGAAAGTTTTCCAATCAAAGGAAATTATTTACAGAAATCTATTTATGATAAGTAAATGTTAGAAATACTACATGCACTAAATAAATGGTGACCTTACCTAATGGGAAGACATTTCAAGGTAAAAATTGATCATGATAGTCTTAAACACTTTTTGGAAGTGTAATATTCCCAAATGGGAAAAGCAAGAATATAGCTCATAATAATGGAAATAGCAGCAAATGTTAACACATTACATATGAGCCAAATAATAGGTCCATTGTATTATGTATAACAACAATAAATAAGTACAAGATATTGGGGATCCAGCCCCTCAAGATATGCAAAAGAAGCCTCCAATGCCAAAATGTACCCAAAACATGTAATACACTGCTACAAAAAGTACTAAAGCAAGCACAATGCAGTTTTATTGACTAATACTATAGCTGGAACATATATATAAATGGATCTGATAAGATCATGCTCATACAGGGCTAAAAATGGAGATCTATGCTCCTCAACACTTTTCCAAGACAACCCAGGAAGGGTTTCCAGAAATACACAAAATATGAATGGTGGATCTAAATCCCTAGGGTTGAAGATACACTACAACTGAAGCAGATAGAAGGAGGTGAATGAATCTGATGTAGATCTGAAATAACTCCTCCAAAAGGAATCTCTTAATGAAGGGTTGATCCCTTCAATGGAAAGCAAACTACTGTTGCTGAGGAAACTGCTGCTGCTGGAAACTAGTACTTATGAGGATAAAAACCATGTGTGGAAGGTTTTTAGAGTGCTCAAAATGATATGGGATTTTAACCATGGATTCTACTCAAAAAACCTAGACAAACCCATAAATGGTTTCGCCAGATTTTAACTTTGGATTTTTGGCCCTTTTTAGGTTGCCCACTGCAACAACTCACTAAAATAATGCAGATCTTGACTGGAACTGCACTCTAGGGAATAAAATCACCTTGGCCTGATGCCAAATATATCAAATAAGCCCAAGGGGCTCGTTTATTGGCCTCCTAATTGAAGGAAGCCTTCCTCCATTGCAAAACTAGCTCAGGAAACACCCAATACAATCTTCCACTGCTGCACCCTGCAAATCAACACATATCTCAATAAAAACTACACTGTACCACAAGAATAAATCTTGGCCTGAAACCTGAATGTGGAAATATAGTGCAAAATATATTTCTATGAGGCTTCTAAGGGATAGAGGTGGGATTCCCAATCAGGAACACCCTGTGCTAAACAACACTGCAATCTTAGCTAAACAGCTGAAGAAAGCTTATATGTCTATAAAAAACATATAATAAAAATATAAAAATATCATAACATGAATAATATGGCTGCCATCCTCTTCCTTTTATAAGAAATGAGCTTCCAAACCCTAAGCCCCATCCATTAATGACACTACTTCCATGCAATGTGTGTCCATCTAAAACTGCATTGTCCCTCATTGAATGCCACTCCTCCATGATAGCGTTGTTGATTTGGTCAAGGTTGAGCCATTCCACATGCTTTAGCCCCTTTTCACACCTAAGGGTGCTTTATTGAGTTGAAAATATGATCCACTTTCACATGAGAAGTGGTTTTATTCCTAATAAAGAGATTTATGGGTCTCCCTACCCACTTATTCATCAAACAAGAAAGAAAAATTAGATTTTAATATTCCAATTAGCTACATGCTAATTTAGGAATATTACAATCCTCCCCTCCAAAATGTTTCTTGTCCTCAAGAAACTGCAAGGATAGATCTTCAAAATATAGGGAACCTTCATCCCCATGTGAAGCTCCATCCTCCAAGATATCACCCATATAAAATGAATCACCCTCCAGAATGGTAATTCATAAAAAATCTCCTCCCATGTGAGAGGCTCCTCCCAAAGACATAAGTCAATCATATGGCTCCCTTCAAAAGGAAAAAAGTGATATAATGTAGCAGCCATACAATGTCCCATTATCCCCTTGAAGCATGAAGAAATGTGGGAAGTTTCATTCCCAATGGACACATCCAACCAATGTGTCATCCCTCCAACCATGTCCCCAACAATAATAAGAACATCATCAACATATGGGATCAAAACCAGTGATACATAAACAATCAAATGCAATAATGGAGGTGGATCACAGTCCCACATGTGGAACCAGCACAATATATCTGCTGACTGCATCATATAGTGATATGGTAAGTGGTTTCCCCACCGCTTACTTGCTGCCCAAGTCTTCTCACAATGCTGAAAATGTGAGAAATGTTTGGTGCTTTTGGAGTGCACCCACATTGATACAACATCTCCCTATATCCTCCAAGGGAGTGGCCATGTTCAGAAATGTTTATGACCCATTGTTGGCCATGAATTTTATATGGAATAATTCTCCTCCTTGGAGCAATTTCTTGCATATACATGGTAAAGGAATGCAAATAATCATCAAATGAAACATTATGTACATAAGCATGTTCCTTACCAAAATGTATGCTCATACAAATGGAGTGGTCCATAGATAGATCCCCTCTCATTCCAAAAGAGGAAAGAGGTGGTTGTGATAACTCCTTCATTGAGTTATGTGTCTCTCCCATCTCAACATGGTCCATGCATATTTTCAAATGTTGATATAGTTCCTCTTCAAAGCCTTCCCAAGTGTAGCTCTCCATGATAGTGTTGTAGGCTCTCATGGAATAAGTATGGCTGAAAAGAAAATCCTCATGTTCTCTTTGTAACAAATTATCCTTGAGCTTGGAGGCTCTAGATAAGAATATCATTCCATGATAATAGATGAATTCATCTTGGATTGAATCACCCTCTTCATGTAACTGGTCATCAAGTATCATGGATGTGAAAATATCCTTGGAATAATCCACCAATAGTTGAGATTTCCAATATGGATCTATCCTCCATAGTGACAACGTTGATGATCTATCACAAAGAACATCTGTCATATGGATGTCCTCCTCTTTGACATCTCCCATGCCAAATGTACTTATTGGAAGGCTGCTATCCTTTCCATGTTGCTCCTCCCACAACGCATAATTTGAAATGAGAGTGGGTAATGATGATGTTGGGAGAATGTCTCCCTCCTCCTTGAGTTTACCCAAGACTCTCAATGATGTATAATGACTTCCCACTATTCCCACTCCTCCTGGATCTATGAGTGGTGAAACATGTTGAGAGAACTCTTTGATCCTCTTCCAATCAGGGGGTCTCCTTGGTGGAATGCCTCCATGTAATGAAACATCAAGGCCTAGAGCAGACTGTAAATGTGAGTGGACTGATTTTTCCTTGCTCTCACTGCGCAAATCATCCTCCTGCTTCTGTACATAAACCTCCTAAAAAGGATGGGTGTATATGTTCCCAATCATTTGGTGTTGGACCTCCTTCTCATTTCCTCCTAGATTCTGCAAGATATCACAGTCTAAGGTGTCTTCTTCAATTGTAATCAATCTATGTACACCCAAAATCTCATCGGTGTCAAAATTATTGATCACAAAGGAATGATCTATCATAGTGTGTGTCCCCAAGATTGCATTCAATGTTGGAACACACTTCCTCCATTGTTTTTTCTCATTGCCTATCATCATAGACACATGCTGCTCATGATATTCATATGTAAGATCCTTTGGAACTTCTTGCAAAGATGCAAGAGCTCCTCTAGTTGAAGCAATTGATTCATCTCCATATCCAAATAGAATTATATATCCTCCTACTATCATAGTGCTGGAGGATCTTTCCAGCTCTTCCTCTTCCTTCTCCTCATCAATGGAAAATACCTCATCATTAAGAGATCCTTTGACTTGATCTCCTTTTGAAAAATGAATCCTCATGTCTTCTTCGTGAGAAGAAAGTTCTTGCTAAAGTGGGGCCTTTGCCCTTGGAAAATCATGTTGCAGATCTTTAAACCCCTAAAAAATGTTCTGAAATGGAGTTCGATTCATGGATCCTTCCAACTTGTGCAAAGGTTCTGATTTCTTGGGCTTGGTTTGCTCTCCCAAGGAAGTTTCAGATTGTTTTAAATCAAAATTTTTCACTAACCCCTTAGCGAACTTTTCATAAGTAGATATATTTTCATTATTCAATGAAGAAGATTCAAATAACCACCAGGCATAAGCCTTACCTTTAAGATGCAGTGCTGCTACTCTAATGGCTTCCTCTTCTGAAAATTGATGCAGCTAGAAATATGTGTCTAGCTTCTTTACCCAATCCTTGGTTGTGTTCTTGGGTGACCCATCAAAAGTAGGTAGAAAGAATCTACCCAAAGAGTGTTGCATGCACCCTCTTCTTCTATTGTAGTTATTAGGTCTTCAATCTTCTTTATTTGACAAAAACCTTGGAAGCTTAGATGATCCTTGAATCTTCTAGACTGAGATTCATATTCTTGGAGATAGTCACCAAGAGTCTCCTCCTTTGGTGTGTCTCCTTCCTCTTATTTTCTTTCCCAGAATGTAGGCATGGTACCACTTTGTAGGTCTGATGGTGTAGCTGAGTGCTCACACCCATAATGTGAGGAACTGGAGCTTTCCTCATGTGAAAATCTTCTTGAGGGACCTTCATGTCTTTCCCTCCTCATTCTCTTTATTTCTCTTTTAAGCTCATGCATAGTTTGGAGAAGAAGTTCTGAAAACTTCTTTCCATCCATTTCTCCAAATAATGGAGACTTGCCTTTGTCTCTTCTGTAAGCTTTCTCCTTTCTGTGAGAAGCTTCTTATTCTTCTGATAACATAGATGCAATGTCTTCACGGGTTTTGTAGAAATTTGAATAATAGATAACTTATTCACCGAGATTATCCTGATCACACACTATTTGAGCTTCATGCATAATACATAACATCTTCTACTATTGATCATCAATTTGCGGAAATTAAACAATCGCATGCGCACATTAAAACCATAAAAAATAACACATATAAACATAGTATTTATGGGAAATATTAAAGCTGAAAACCCCCAACTATCTGTATATTATAATGATAGAGATCATGTAACAATCATAGTACAAACTCCTCACAAGCTCTCAGCACTATCTCCAATTGTTACACACTACACAAGCTCAGATCATACAAAACACATCCTCCAATCTACTCCACCCGTTAGCCTGCCTCTACTGCGCAATACATTATGGATAAGCATTAGATCCAAGTTCGAGTCCCACCAGTATGTATTGCATAATCCTCATTGGCATCTCCATCAATGTGTGGTGCAAATCTCATGCACCAGTATAGTCACAACTGATAGTCACGCTGCTCTTTCACCTACCTCTTCACTGGTCTCCACTGAAACTGTCCATGCACTGTAGTTAAATGATGTATTCATTAGTTGATTTATGAGTTAATAATTAGTGAATTAATTAATAATTAATTCACACCACTCTCACTAATTGTATCAATCAGTTAGACTAGATACAACTAGCTCAACTAAGTTAAACTGAACACAACTCCATTAACTGTCTCATCAACTCCACCAAACTCTGTCACATGAGTTCTAACTGAAGTCAACCATGAAATAGCTCCACTAAACCCTAGGAATAGCGTAATTCCTTCTCGTCACCGCATGTGCCACATCTGTGCACTTAACCGAAGTGCTCCAAGAGAATAAGATAATGTTTAGAGTCTAAATATTATTAAGAGCTAATAATATTCGACATATCTATTTTTAGACTGGCAGTCTAAAAATAGATTCCGCCCAATATGTCTAAAAATAGAAGTCCATCTATTTTTCTAACTTGATCAACCATCCATAAATAGCATCCTGCAACTCAGAATATGATCGACATGTCTAAAAATAGACATAGTCTAAAATAGACTTTGCGCCCAAAATAGCCTGCGGGCCCACTTAATGAAGGCGACTCCTTTCCACTAAGCTCCTCATCTTGTTGCAATCTCAACACTCCCTCTCAACAAGATAAGGATGATCTGCAACCCCTATCCTACCCCTGTGGTATTCTAATTTTCTCCTGGTGAGCACCTTCGTCAAGATATCAGCATCCTAATCCTCCATAGGAATGTATGAAAGTAACATGATTCTCCACTGCACACAATCTATGATATGATGATACTGATCCGTGAAGCCATGCTGCCTCAACTCATCCTCCTATCTGTACCATGATCCATATCCTGATGTGCCTATGAGATAACGCAATACATGCTTGTGTGCCTTCCAGAAGAGCTTGGTTGGCTTAACCATAGATTGTGAAAGTTGGTTCACCACATAGCATATGTCGGGTCGTGTATTGACCAGATACATAAGTGACCCCACCAACTGTCGATAAATAGTGGCATCCACTACCTCCGCCGAAGTAGCATCCTCCTTCCTCCATACAGAAGATCAGAGCTTGTACCTATGCATGTTGAACTCCAAAGATTCCCCGAGTGACACTACCAGGGCAACAAATACCCACGCTGCCAAATTTCCAATCCCAGGAAACAATGAAGGAGGCCCAAGTCCTTCATCTCAAACTCTTTTGCAAGATCCTCCTTGCATGAGAGTATCAACAACTCATCACTTGTCAAAATAAAATCATCTACATAAAGTACAATGATCAGCAACTTACCCTCCACCACAATCTGGTATAGGTTAGGATCCGCCTCACTCTTGGAGAATCCAAGTCCGGTGAAATAACTGTCTATCTATGTGTACCAAGCACGAGGTGCTTGTTTCAACCCATACAACGCTCTCTTGAGCCTGCACACATGCAACTTGCTGCTGAAGATCTTGAAACCTTCGGGCTGCTCTATGTACACCTCCTCCTCAATGAATCCATTGAGGAATGCAGTCTTCACATCCATCTGATGAATGTGCCACCCCATCTGCACTGAGAGAGCTAGAATCGTCTGTATGGAAGAATACCTTGCGACAGGTGCAAAGGTCTCCTCATAATCGATCCCCTCTATCTGTGAAAAGCCTCAGGCAACAAATCTTGCCTTGTAATTCTCCACACTCCCGTAAACTACCTACTTCACTTTGTAGATCCATCTCAAACCCACCACTGATTTCCCCTCCGACCTTGGGACAATCTCCCATGCACTGTTTCTAACAATCGAATCATACTCTTCCACTATGGCATCTACCCATGCGGGATCCTCCACAGCTTCCTCGAAAGAGGATGGCTCCATCACGATACACTTGCTCATAAGAGCCATGTATCCAGTATACTGGTCAGGTGATTGTCTCTGTCTGCGCTATGATGTAGGTGCTCCTATAAGCTTCTCTGCATCTTGAGCCAGTCGCTCAGCTTCTGTAGTGCGCTTCCTCCCTCTGATGGTTGGCGCTGCATGAGTGGTCTCTTCCACTCCATGAACCTCCTCTTGTGGTTGATCCACATCCTGAGGCTCATCCTTAGAAACTAATAGCTCCTCCTTTGCATGCAAGTGTGGATCCCTCTCAAGCGAACACTTCATGGCTTTCTCCTCCTAAAATTTGATATCCCGTCACACAACAGTCTTGTGACTGTCTGGAAAATACACACGAAAGTTGTGGGGCATATCATTGTACCCCAAAAATATCCCAACCTCTGCGGTCGGCTCCAGCTTCTTATTGGCATCCTTCGTCACATGAATGTAAACAGGTGAACCAAAAATCCTCAAATGGGAAATATCAGGCCTCTTACTAGAAAACGCCTCCTCGGGTGTACTCATGCCAAGTATCCTATGAGGACAATGGTTCTGCACATATACTGCAGTATTTCATGCCTCCGCCCACAAGTGAATGGGTAGGCCCTGATCATGCAACATCGCCCCTGCAGCACCCACGATCGTTCTGTTCTTCCACTCAGCAACCCCGTTCTACTGTGGGTTATGAGTGTTGGAAATATGATGCAGGATGTTGTCCTTGATGGCAATCCACCTGATGAAGTTATGCTTGACTTGATGGACTTGGTAAAAATCTGATGTGATATGTTGTTGAGTGTTGTCCTTGAAAGGTAACCCACTTGATGAAGATGATGAAAACTTACTTGATGAAGTTGTGCTTAAGAGAATGTGTTCCTGATGAAGAAAATATGATGTTTCTACAGTGTGTACAGAAGGCTATGAAGAAAGGATTTCAGAATGTACTCAAAGTATGATGAAAAAGAGTATGTCTCTTGGTATACGCGTATTGGCCTAGGGGAAGTCGCGTATGCACGCGGAAAATAACGTGCCAAGTCGCGTATGGGCTAAAGCGCTCAAAAAGTGCAAAACCAAGGGTAACCAACATGGTATTGACCCATGGTATTGGGTAATGATCCGCCTAATTGACCCCGTCCAGGTTGTTTTGGGCTCATGGTATTATTTTGGCCCATGGTATTGAAAAAAGGGCTCATGGTATTGAAAAAGGATAAACAACATGTAAGGAGAAGAAATTCATTGTGCAGCGCATGCGTGTAGTTGCAAGGAGATGTCCTGAGCCGAATGAATACTTCTCGCGCAGCATCTCTGAATGGAAAAAGGGTTACACTTGAACGACAACGCGAATGGGCATGATGCACCAAATCGTACGTGAAGAAGCGTATCCGAGATCCTGAATTGCTCTCTATTTTCTAGATCCGATTATGGAAGGCTTAGATCCGTGATGAGGCGAGCATCTCAGGCGAACATCTCAGTCTCGAAGCAAAAGGGTAGATCCGAGACCGAATATCTCATCCGTACGTAAGTTAAGGTCGCTCCGTAATGATTGGAAGACCTGACACGCTACCGCGCGCGGAGGAAAGCGCGGAGGATACGCGGCTTCGAGCGAAAGACAAAGCGCGCATGCGCAATAAAACACAGTGCGCACCGGAGGCATACGCTGGTTTGTGTGGATTCGGAAGGCAGTACATACGCGACGATAAGTGAAGTAAAGGCGCGTATGCAAGCAAGGTTTGCTCGAAGCAGGGGTACGAAATATCCGGGACCTTGCCTCCGGCTATGTTTTCTTTACGCCTATTCGTCCGTGCTTTGATATGCATCCGTTGATGGTGTATGTTTGTGCTTGAGCGTGGAAAGGGTTCGGTCCCAGGCGATGATGAATTGGGGCCCTGCAAGTTGTGTTCTCATTGAAAGTGGTTTGGATCCGAAGTGTGAGCACCGACGAAACGTGATCAGGTGCAGTGCCGAGGGTTGCAGCCTTCGGTACTGTTGTAAGCTCCCTTCCGTGAGAGGTCGGCATTGACGAGACTCGAGCCGCAGCTCCTTCAGCGAGGCCGGTGGCACGAGTCGTGTCGTAGCTCCCTTCCGGAGAAGAGCTGGTAAACGAGCGCGAGGTGGAGTGCTGTAACGTCTTTGGGTCAAGTACGCATGCCAAAGCCTTTATATGCTGTAAGATGTTTTCTCTATAATAAAACATTTGAAGGTCGAGCAGCCGCGGCGGTGGTTTTCTCGTAAGGCTTGGGTTTCCACCCAAAAATCCTGGTGTTCTGTGTGCATGCTTTCGTGTGATGGTTATTCTGCTTCATCTTGCACATGTTTCACGCTTTATTGAATATCCGACGAGATAAATGAAGGAATGATTTAAGTGAAGAAATTAATGACATAAATAGCATATCCGTGTATACGCGAGTTTCGTAAAGGGTATCCGCGTATACACGCAAGTGCTGGTTCGGGGAAAAGTAGCGTATGCGTTTTAGAAGACGTGAAAAAGTGAAAGTTTTGAATATGCGATGAAATACCCATTCACTCTCGCATTTTTCCTCTCAACAATTGCACGTCGAAAGTCGCGTTTCAGAAAGCTGGACCGCCTGAAGGAGATCCGTCGCAATGTGGGAAGGTATACAAACAAAAGTCAATGAATTTTGGTGCAAAAGTATGCACCCGTGAAGCTGAATGTGAAAAAGAGAAGGGTACTTATGAGGTCCTCTTAGAAGACAATGATCTTCTCGAAGAAAACATTCAACTCAAAGCAAGCCTCAGAAGAAAAGAACACAATCACAGAGACTCTTAAAAATCAAAGCATGAAGCAAGAGAAAAACGCATGGAGGAAATTAGAATGTGATAGTAGTAAGTCTCAAGGACTCGGAGAACGAGAGAGCGAATTTCTCTCAACTCTCGAGATTTGCTACAAAGTTCGTAAAGCCTTTTAGATGAGATTATCAAGGTACAAATTCGCCTCCTCTTATAAAAACGAGGTCTTGGATATGCGGGAATCTTCCTGCAGGACATCGGCTCACATTCTCACGAAGCGACCACACAAATCGTCTCTCTACATTCGGCCACTCGGCGAACAAAGGATCTTTACGGGTAAAGCATGACCGCCTCAATTCAAGAAACACTAACGGGGAGATCTTTCAAAATGGCTACAACCAATGGTGTAAATTCAAACAGAAGATTTCATGATCGTCGGAAATTTCTACTTCAATGGACAATGTTTCTCATGTCACAATTTTGGTCATAAAGTCGTCGGTTCAATGTGTTTCATATAAAACCATCATGACAAGAGAAGCAAGAAAGATAAGGATGAATGTCATGAACCAAAGAAGGACACTAAGAACGACTTCTCTCCTCTTCACGAAGTTGAATGTACTTATTGCAATAACTTTTGGTCATGAAGGATCTCGAATGCGGGGAGCAAGTCCGGCCAAAATGACAAGAATACAGCCTCGAAGCTCGAAAGTATGGAAAGAGAAAGAAATAGGTTTCAAGATTGCGGACAGCATTATTTGCGAAAGGTGAAGAAAATCAATGGTACACGATAGTGGATGCTCCAAGACACATGACGAGAGAGACAAAAGCAAACTTCATACTTATAATGCTGCGGAAAAGGAAAAGAAAGTTACATTTGGAAATGATACTCCTGCCGTAATTAAAGGACAAAGGAAGCGATATTTCTAAAAGAAAAGGTGAAAGGCTAAATATGCTGCGTGCGTGTGGACGGATTAAGACATAACCTTTTAAGTGTTAGTCGAAATGTGTGATCAAGGAGCGTAAGTGGCCCTTCGACTCCAAAGAATGTGTGGTTCGGCGATCTTCGATACGGGTAAAATCATTATAAAAGGAAAAAGAAATCCAAGCAACTCCTATGTACTTAAACGGCATAGATCAATGTTACTTGAGCAAGTCTTCGAGTAAAATTGGCCATGGCATAGAAGGATGCATGCTGAAGTTTCTCTCAAAATCAACGAAAGCAAAGGCGAGACTTCAAGCGCTCGAATTCCTGTTGATCTTCCCAAGATCGATCTTCCCGAAGAAAGTACCATCAGTCGCAAATCTTGTCGATTTGGTAAGCGGACGCTGTAGTTCGACTTGATCGCCAAAGAAGGATCATCATGTAAGCCTCTTGAACTCATTCATACTGACATCCTGTGGAATCCTATGAGGAAAAGGCCATTACGTGGGGAAGAATACCATATCCTATTTATCGATGACTACTCCGGAATGTGTGAGATCGCATTTATTAAACACAAAGATGAAGCTTTTGAAAAATTTCAGAAGTTCAAAGCTCTCGGTAGAAAATGAATTGGATTCAAAAACTCGAGTGTCTTAGATCCGATCGAGGTGAGAATATTCATCAAATGAATTCTTTGAATTTTGTGAACAACATGGCATTAAAAGACAATTCTGAAAGCGAGCACTCCACAACAAAATGGTAGTAACAGAAAGAATGAATAGAACAATTGTTAAAATGGCCAGAGCTATGAGTGGCCGACGCTCTAATGTTCTGACAAGTTACAGGTACATGACACGTACGGCGATTAACATTCTCAACACAGCTCATGTTCGGGTAAATAGTGACAAAACTCCATATGAACTCCGGCATGGTAAGCCTCCCAGCTGTGAGCATTTTTAAAGCTGGAAGTAGATGCTTTTATCAAAAATAATGATGAAAAGCTTGGCAAGTTTGAACCTAGACCGGATGAAGGATACTTCTCGTTACTCATCTTCGAAGCAAAAGCATTCACATGTTACAATAAGAGGCTTCAAAAGGCGGTTTGAATGTATTGATGTTGTTATTGATGAGTCTCAGAGCGGCCCCAAAGAAGAAAAACAAACAACGATGAAGAAGATGATAGCGACATATGGCCTTCTACATCGGATGGAAATGATATAGGCGGTGAATCCAATGAAGAAACACGAAAATGATCTATCTCGAAAAGCTCCATCCGGATATGTTCAAAAGAATCATCCCGAATCTCCAAATTTTGGGAGACAAGGAATCGGGTGTACGAACGAGGAGAACTCTTGCGGGGATCTTCTAGTAATTTGGCACTTCTATCCACAATTGAACCACACAATGTCGATGAAGCTAGCAAATATGAATGTTGGAATAATGCCATGGATGAAGAAATTGAGCAAAGTGAAAAGAATGGACACTTGGGATTTGGTACCAAGACCTCATGATAAAAATGTCACTGGAACTAAATGGATCTTCAAGAACAAGTTAAATGAGAATGGGGATGTTGCAAGAAACAAATGCTAGACTGGTTTTGCAAAGGGTATACTCAACAAGAAGGTATAGACTTTCGAAGAAACTTTTGCTCCTGTGGCCTTAGACTTGACTGCTCATAAGAATGTTTCTTGCTTTCTCAAAGTCATCAACGAACTCAAAGTTTATCAAATGGATGTTAAGTCCGCTTTTCTCAATGGTGACCTAGAAGAAGAAGTATATATAGTAACAACCGAAGGATCTCATTTTGGGAAATGATGCAAATCTTGTTTGTAGACTTGAGAAAGGCTCTGTATGGACTCATACACAGCTCCAAGGGCTTGGTATTATACGTCTTGACAACATATCTACATCGACAAGGATTTTCAAAGGAATCCATTGACAAGCAACTTTACACACAAAAGTTGAAAACGATAAACTATCGATCGTAGTTGTATATGTCGATGATATCATTTTTGGGAGTAACGAAGAATCTATGAGTCAAAAAATTTGCTTCCGTCATGCGGCAAGACTCTGAAATGTACTTTACTTGAGGGAACCTAACATTCTTTCTTGGCTTGCAAGTGCATCCATCTGCGGATGGTATATTTCTATCACAAGAAAAATATCTTAAGCCAAAATACGAAGCAGTATGGCATGGAAGAATGCAAACCCTCGTAAGCACACCAACAACCGTATGGGCTTTAGTTCTAATGATGATTCTCCCACCGTGGAATCAACCAGCACACATCGATGATTGGAAGTCTACTTTATCTCACCGGGGACCGTACCGGTAGACAGGCATGTCGTTGGGATTGTTGGACGATTCCAAGTCAATCCAAAAGAGTCTCACCTTCAGTCAGCTTAAAAGGATATTCAAATATCTACAAGGAACTCAAGACTTTGGTCTATGGTATCCAAAGGATGCCGATCTTACTCTTCATGCTTACACCGATGACAATGGGAAGTACAGATGATCAGTGCCACTAGTGGTGGTGCATTTTACATGGGGTTCCTGCTATCTTGTTCGAAACAAGAAGCAAAATTCTATTGCCTTATCACCAAGCAGAAAGTATGTAGTCAAGCGTATCTTGTTGCACTCAACTCCTATGGATGATGCAAACCTTGCAAGATTTTCAAATCAAATGTGCAATCCCTATCTCCATTATGTGTGATACTACAAGTGCCATCAATATCTCAAAGAATCTCCGTTATGCATTCGAAAACCAAGCACATTCCCATCAAATATCATTTCCTACGTGAATGCAAGTGCTTGATAAAAAGTGAAGTTGAGCATGTTACCTCCAAAGAACAAGCTGTCGATATCTTACCAAACCTTCCGCCTACAGAAGTATCTGGAGTATTGAAGACAGAGCCGGGAGTGTTCTCTCACAACAAAAGAAACGTACAATTTCAGAAGATGTCAGATGGCGCTGTTTCTGAACACAACAAGGTGATAAATGCCGAGTTAATGCATTAAACCGTCATGCATGATTGGCCGACAATTTTTTGCTTGGTTCAATTTCTTCGAAGACAAATTTCAAGAAGGTCGTTTGGTATCCTCTCGACACTCATTGGTATCTCCAGGTTCCAGCTCTCATAATTTTCGTTTTCTAATGTTTTCATACGGCTCGATGATTTACAGAAAGTATTCAGATGCACAAACTGCGGGGGAGCCTGCTTATTGCAGATGCTTGGATGCATGCGTATTCAAGGAGCATTTGAAGGTTGGCCGAGTGAGCAATGCATCGTCGTGCCTTATGATGGGTTCTATTATATGATCTCTCTTGAGGTCTTCTTAGTATTGAGTATGAAAAGTCATATTTGTATTTTTGATGAAAAGGTCATGTGGAGACCCATGATGTAAATTGTAATATTCAGTCATGTAAGGACTTGTCAAATTTTGTAAACCCACTTGGTTGGGTAGTTGAATTGAAATTTTTAAACCCTCTTGGTTGGGTAGTTGAGTCTCATATGTAAATCCACTTGGATGGATAATTGATGTAAATATGAGTCTTTGGTGATAGGAAGTTCATAGAGTCATGTACTTCATTGTCAAATATGTTTGAAGATTCAGCATGAACTCAGGGGGAGCTTGGCCACTTCAGCACATATCAGATCTGCAGAATGTTTCTTCCACATGAGGAGAAAAGGGGGAGAGTGTTGGTTTTTTGATCCGCCCTTTGCCCTTGATGTCAAAGGGGGAGAGTGACATGGTGTTTGAATGAAGAGAAGATAATGATGTCAAATATTTGGGAGAGTGACATTTTTGGGAGAGTGACATGGTATCTATCTGCTATGGTAACCAAACACCATTGGTTGCCATCAAGTCCAAAGGGAGAGATTGTTGGAAATATGATGCAGGATGTTGTCCTTGATGGCAATCCACCTGATGAAGTTATGCTTGACTTGATGGACTTGGTAAAAATCTGATGTGATATGTTGTTGAGTGTTGTCCTTGAAAGGTAACCCACTTGATGAAGATGATGAAAACTTACTTGATGAAGTTGTGCTTAAGAGAATGTGTTCCTGATGAAGAAAATATGATGTTTCTACAGTGTGTACAGAAGGCTATGAAGAAAGCATTTCAGAATGTACTCAAAGTATGATGAAAAAGAGTATGTCTCTTGGTATACGCGGATTGGCCTAGGGGAAGTCGCGTATGCACGCGGAAAAGAACGTGCCAAGTCGCGTATGGGCTAAAGCGCTCAAAAGGTGCAAAACCAAGGGTAGCCACCATGGTATTGACCCATTGTATTGGGTAATGATCCGCCTAATTGACCCCGTCCAGGTAGTTTTGGGCTCGTGGTATTGTTTTGGCCCATGGTATTGAAAAAGGGGCTCATGGTATTGAAAAAGGATAAACATATATAAGGAGAAGAAATTCATTGTGCAAAAGGTGTGTGTGGGTGCAAGAGGTCTGAGCTTGAATGAATACTTCTCTCTGAAGTATATCTGAATGGAAAGGGTTACACTTGAATGATAAATCTGAATGTATGATGCACCAATGATGAAGAAGGGGATCTAGATCTGAATTGCTCTTGTATTTGCTAGATCTGATTATGGAAGGCTTAGATCTGGGATGAGGCGAGCATCTAGGCGAACATCTGTCTGAAGCAAAAGGGTAGATCTGAACTGAATATCTGATCTGATGAAGTATGCTGCTCTGTAATGATTGAAGATCTATACGCTACTTCGTCGCGGAGGAAGCGCGTATATACGCAGCTTCAGCGAAGAGAAAGCGCGTATGCGCAATAAAATATACACTGAGGTATACGCTGGTTTGTGTGGACGGAAGCGCGTATATACGCGACATAAGTGAAGTAAAAGCGCGTATGAAAACTAGGGTTTGCTGAAGCAAGGGGTATGAAATATCTGATCTGTTCTGCTGTGTTTCTGCTATCTGATCTGTGTTGATATGTATCTGTTGATGATGTATGTCTGTACTTAAAAGTATGGAAAGGGTTCGGTCTGGAAATATGATGAATTGTGGCCCGCAAGTTGTGTTCTATTGAAGTGGTTGGATCCAGTGTGAAAATTGATGAAACGTGGTCCAAGGTGGTGCTGAGGGTTGTAGCCTTCAGTCAGGGGGTCGTAGCTCCCTTCCAGGTGAGGCTGGTAAACGAGATCGGGGGTCGTAGCTCCCTTCCAGGAGAGGCTGGTAAACGAGTCAGGGGGTCGTAGCTCCCTTCCAGGAGAGGCTGGTAAACGAGCGCAGGTGGGTGCCTGCGTGCTGGTCAAGTCTGCGCCAGGACATATGTTGTAAGATGTTTTCTCTATAATAAAATATTGAAGGCTGAGCAACTGCAGCGGTGGTTTTCTCCCGACTTGGGTTTCCACCTAAAAATCCTGGTGTTCATGTGTGATGCTTTGTGTGATGATTTATTCTGTTCTTACTGCACATGTTTACTGCTTATTGAATATCTAATGAATAAATGAAGGAATGATTTAAGTGAAGAATTAATGACATAAATAGATATTTGTGTATACGCGAGTTTCGTAAAGGGTATCCGCGTATATACGCAAGTCTGGTTTAGGAAAGTAGCGTATGCGTTTTAGAAGCAGGAAAAAGTGAAAGTTTTGAATATGCAGTAAATACTGATTCACCCCCCCCCCCTCTCAGTATTTTTCCCAACAATGAGGTGCTATGAGCTCTCTTCGAATTCCTTCTACGCTGCAAAAGTCCTTGAATTTGCCAAAGATGAATTCACCACCATTGTCACTCCTAAGAGCCTTCACCTACTTCCCCGATTCTTTCTCCACCAGTGCCTTGAACTCACAGAACTTTGAGTATGTCTCGCTCTTCTTCTGCATGAAGAAGATCCAACACTTCCGAGAAAAATCATCAACAAAGATCACATAGTACATGTGCTTTGCTGTCGAAGCTACTGAGAAAGGTCCACACACATCTGTGTGAATTCTCTCAAGGATCGTCGTGGCGCGACTATCCTTCTCGTGAAAGGTGGCTTTCACAAATTTTCCCAAGGTACACCCCTTGAACTGATCTAACTGCGCAAGAGTGCCTTTAGGAAGCCCGGTAGAAATCTGCTACAAAATTTTCAAAGCACCATGGTGAAGATGGCCCAATCTCCTATGCCATAGCTCGCCCTCATCCCGGCTCACCACTCCTTCTGCCTTGCCTGCCATTGCTGTGCAGCCATCTACCTGCAATTGATAAAGGTTCTTAACTCGAACCCCTATCCTTCGGGTCTCACCAGTTGCCTTACTGCGCAGGAAAGCCTTTCCCTCGCTAAAGACAACATCATATCCCTTGTCTTCTAACATGGCCACTGAGATAAGATTCTTCTTCAATCCTGGAACATGCATCACTTCCTTCCATACGAAGGGTTTACCAGACTCCCCCTCAAAGGAAATGGTACCGATACCGGTCGCACTGTATCTACCATCATCGCCCATCTCGATGTGCACTCCAAGATCTTTCTCATCCAGATCAGTAAAAAAATCTCGATCTCCTGTCATGTGAAAAGATGCACCACTGTCCAGAAACCATACTGATCCCGCCACACTTGAGACCAAGCATGCGATCAGTGAAAAATCCAGCTCAAACTACAAGGCTAAGGCCTCTCCAGCTGCAGATCCAATAGCCTGCTTATTTTTCTTCTTCTGCGGACAATTTGTGGCATAATGTCCGTGTTGGTGACAGTGAAAGCACTTCACCTTGGACATGTCCTGCTTCTTGCCTTTCGCACCGGAATGAGAAGCTTTCTTTCTCTTCCCCTTCTTTTCTTTGGCAGCCAAAGCGCAATTCTCTTCATCAGAGTTCTTTGATGACGATCCATCCCTGGTACTCTGCCTTATCTCCTCTTGCACAAGATCCGACCAAAGTCGCTCCCATCCTGGCAATTTCTCCCGACCATTGACAGAGTCCTGATAGGAATGCCAACTCTTCGAAAGCCCAAGGAGAGCCAAGCTCACCAAGTCCTCATCATTTGCAGTCACCCCCACACTTGATAGCTCATCCCTGCATTGGATGAACTTCGTGAGGTACTTGGGAATACTGTCGCCTTTCTCCATCTTTATGTTTCTGAGTTTATCCTTGAGCGCCAACTTCCTCTGGTCGCTCTTGCTTTGGAATAAATCTGTCAAGGCTTTCCACATCAAGAATGGAGAAGCCTTACCATGCAGGCTGGACACTATGTGATCCTTCACGCCCTCCAACAGAATCCTTCGACACTTTGTTGTCTTCTTTTGCCAAGCCTCAATTATGGCAGCATCGCTAGAAGTAGGCTTTGGGACTTCAGCATCTATGAACTCCTTCAACCCATTGTCATCTAATACAGCCTCAATCCTGTCCTTCCATGGAATATAATTCGAGCTGCCCTCAAGGGCATAGTCCAATCGCAATCCGTTGAAAGACATCTCAACTTCGACACCAAGAAAACACTGCTGCAAATTCGAATTCCACCAGCACAAAACTCAACCGCTTCAATGTTCTGCAATTGCTCCAATGATCAATACTCCTTTGATACCATGTAGAAATTTGAATAATAGATAACTTATTCACCAAGATTATCCTGATCACACAATATTTGAGCTTCATGCATAATACATAACCTCTTCTACTATTGATCATCAATTTGCGGAAATTAAACAATCGCATGCGCACATTAAAACCATAAACAATCACACATATAAACATAGTATTTATGGGAAATCTTAAAACTAAAAACCCCCAACTATATGTATATTATAATGATAGATATCATGTAACAATCATAGTACAAACTCCTCACAAGCTCTCAGCACTATCTCCAACTGTTACACACTACACAAGCTCAGATCATACAAAACACATGCTCCAATCTGCTCCACCTGTTAGCCTGCCTCTACTGTGCAATCCAATATGGATAAGCATTAGATCCAAGTTTGAGTCCCACCAGTATGTACTACGCAATCCTCATTGGCATCTCCATCAATGTGTGGTGCAAATCTCATGCACCAGTATAGTCACAACTGATATTCACACTGCTCTTTCACCTACCTCTTCACTGGTCTCCACTGAAACTTTCCATGCACTGTAGTTAACTGATGTATTCATTAGTTGATTTATGAGTTAATAATTAGTGAATTAATTAATAATTAATTCACACCACTCTCACTAATTGTATCAATCAGTTAGACTAGATACAACTAGCTCAACTAAGTTAAACTGAACACAACTCCATTAATTGTCTCATCATCTCCACCAAACTCTGTCACATGAGTTCTAACTGAAGTCAGCCATGCAATAGCTCCACTAAAACCTAGGAATAGCATAATTCCTTCTGTCAGCTGCATGTGCCACATCCGTGACTCAAACTGAAGTGCTCCAAGAGGATAAGATAATGTTTAGAGTCCAAATATTATTAAGAGTTAATAATATTCGACATATCTATTTTTAGACTGGCAATCTAAAAATAGATTCCGCCCAGTATGTCTAAAAATAGAAGTCCATTTATTTTTTCCGACTTGGCCAACCATCCACAAATAGCATCCTGCAACTCATAGAACATGATCCATATGTCTAAAAATAGACATAGTCTAAAAGTAGACTTTGTGCCAAAAATATCCTGCGGGCCCACTTAGTGAAGGCGACTTCTTTCCACTAAGCTCCTCATCTTGTTGCAATCTCAACAGGTTGAGCCAAGATTATGCTATGATACCACTGTAATATTTCCAAATGGGAAAAGCAGGAATATAGCTCATAATAATGGAAATAGCAGCAAATTTTAACACATTACATATGAGCCAAATAATATATCCATGCTATTATGTATAACAACAATAAATAAGTACAAGTTCTTGAGGATCCAACCCCTCAAGATAGGCAAAAGAAGCCTCCAATGCCAAAATGTACCCAAAACATGTAATACATTGCTACAAAAAGTACTAAAGCAAGCACAATGAAGTTTTAGAGACTAATACTATAGCTGGAACATATATATGTATAAATGGATCTGATAAGGTCATGCTCATACATGGCTAAAAATGAATATCTATGCTCCTTAACACTTTTCCAAGACAACCCAGGAAGGGTTTTCGGAAATACACAAAATATGAATGGTGGATCTAAATCCCTAGGGTGGTAGATGCACTGCAACTGAAGCACATAGAAGAAGGTGGATGAATCTGATGTATATCTGAAAGAACTCCTCCAAAAGGACTCTCTCAATGAAGGGTTGATCCCTTCAATGGAAAGCAAACTACTACTGCTGAGGAAAATGTTGTTGCTAGAAACTAGTACTTATGAGGAGAAGAACCATGTGCGGAAGGCTATTAGAGTGCTCAGAATGATCCAGGATTTTAACCATGAATTCTACGAAAAAAAACCCAGGAAAACCCATAAATGGTTTGGCCAGATTTTAACTTTGGATTTTCTGCCCTTTTTGGGTTACCCACTGCAACAACTCACTAAAATAATGCAGATATGGACTGGAACTATGGTGTAGGGAATAAAATGACCTTGGAATGATGCCAAATATATCAAATAAGCCCAATGGGCTCATTTACTGGCCTCCCAATGGAAGGAAACCTTCCTCCACTGCAAAACTAGCTCATAAAAAACCCAAAACAATCTTCCACTACTGCACCCTGCAACTCATCACATATCTCAAAAAAAACTACTTTGTACCACAAGAATGAAGCTTGGCCTAAAACTTGAATGTGGAAATATAGTTCAAAATCTCTTCCTATGAGGCTTCTCAAGGATAGAGGTGGGATTACCTATCAGGAGCACCCTGTGCTAAACAACACTGCAATCTTAGCTAAACAACTGAAGAAATATTATATGTCTAAATAGACCATATAATCAAAACATAAACATATAATAACATGAATAATATGGTTGCCATCCTATTCCTTTTATAAGAAATTAGCTTCAAAACCCTAAGCCCCATCCATTAATGACACTACTTCCATGCAATGTGTGTCCATCTAAAACTGCGTTGTCCCTCATTGAATGCCACTCCTCCATAAAAGCGTTGTTGATTTGGTCAAGGTTGACCCAGTCCACATGCTTTAGCCCCTTTTCACATGTAAGGGTTCTTTATTAAGCTGAAAATATGATCCACTTTCACATGAGAAGTGTTTTTATTCTTAATAAAGAGATTTATGGGTCTCCCTACCCACTTATTCATCAAAAAAGAAAGAAAAAATAGATTTTAATATTCCAATTAGCTGCATGATAATTTAGGAATATTACAGGAAAAAAGACTATCTTCAGAAGAGCAGCAAAAATGGGTCACAAAGATGTTGGGTTATGACTTTGAAATAATCTACAAAAAAGGGAAGCTAAATGTTGTTGCAGATGCACTCTCAAGAAATAATGAAGAGGTGGAAGCATTGCTTTGTGCCATTTCTATTATCCAACCAGATTGGATAACCAAAGCAAGGGATGAATGGAAGAAGGACGAAGAAGTGTGGACACTCATTCAAAAGTTGCAGAAAGATCCTAGTACATCTGATACATTTAGTTGGAAAAATGATTCCTTATGGTACAAAGATCGCTTATATCTTTGTAAGAATTCCCAACTAAAACAAAAGATTCTTCTGGAATTGCACACTTCTCCTTTAGGAGGTCACTCGGGATTTTTAAAAACTTACCACAGGGTGAAGAAAGAATTTTTTTGGGATGGCCTTAAATCTGATATTCGAAAGTTTGTGGCGGAATGTTTGGTTTGCCAACAGAATAAAGTGGAAACAATTAAGACCCCAGGACTTCTACAACCTTTATCCATTCCAGGTCAACGTTAGGAGGAGATTTCAATGGATTTTATCACAGGTTTACCTAAGTCCGAAGGAAAGAGTGTCATCATGGTGGTAGTTGATAGACTTACCAAGTATGCACACTTTTGTGCATTATCTCATCCATTTAAAGCAAGTACAGTTGCTACTACATTTATGGACACAATTCAAAAGCTACATGGAAACCCAAAGATTATTGTGAGTGACAAAGATACCATTTTTACTGGAAATTTTTGGACAGAGTTATTTTCTTGTTTGGGTACTCAACTAGCTCATAGCTCATCTTATCATCCTCAATCCGATGGTCAAAATGAGATAGTGAATAAATGTTTGGAAGGATATATTTGTTGTTTTTTATTTGATAAACAAACAAAATGGGTCAAGTTGTTACCTCTCGTTGAATGGTGGTATAACACTTCCTTCCATACTGCAGCAAAAATGACCCCATTTATGGCACTTTATGGATATCATCCACCATCCATCACATCATATTTAAGAGAAAATTCTAAGTTTCAAGCAGTGGAAGATCACATCGAGCATCAACAATAAGTTCCCCAACTCTTAAATGATAACCTAAATTTGGCACAAAATCGAATGAAACAACAGGCATATCAACATCACAACGAGAGAAGTTTTGATGTAGGAGACTGGGTATTTTTACAGCTACAACCATACAAACAAATGTCCCTCAAGCAAGCTAATAAGGATAATAAAATATCACCAAAGTACTATGGTCCTTCCAAGGTGTTGCAAAGTATTGGTACTATGGCATACAAATTGGAGCTTCCTTCTTCTTCGCAAGTGCATCTAGTTTTCCATGTTTCATGCTTAAAGAAGGTTATAGGTGAAAATATTCCAGTTCAAACAATATTTCCAAAACTTGGCGAGGAAAGAAAAATCATATTGGAACCTGAAGTAGTCATGGAAACAAGAACTCGACAACTACGAAATTGATCAATTTCAGAGTATCTCATCAGGTGGAAGAACTTACCCACTGAAGATTCTACATGGGAGGGTGAGAATTTTATACAAAAGCACCTAGAGCTACTCAAGCATTGAGAACAACACTTTTTTGAAGGACAACGGCATGTTAGGTCCCTATATTACTAGTTTAGTCCCTTATTGTTATTAGTGTAGCCCCCTTATTATTATTGTTGTACCCTTGTAACCCCAATATTGTTATTATTGTGCCCTTACATTATTATTGTTAGGTTGGCTAGGATTATATTGTGGCCCCATGGACTCCTATATATAGGAGGAGGTTTTGGTCATTTGTAGCATCCAAGAATTTTTCATTTATGTAATGTATTGGAGGTTGCCCCCTCGAAGTAGCTGATTTCTAAGGCATTGATCTCTCTTTTCTTCTATTTTTGGAGCTGGTTTCATAACATTTGTCATAGTATTAAGGGCATACCTTATGAACTAAACATAATATGAAAATGCCCTAACTAGGGCACTATACTTATGTACTTCTAATTGTTGTAGAACAAACCCTATCCACCCATAGAAAAAACCACGACTCTTTCCTCCATAAGAGACTCGACCTAGCTCATATGGATCCATAGATTCTAGGAATTTCTTTGACTGAATCTTGACATGAACTTTCAATCTCAGTGCTGACCCTAAAACTAGGGTTACCTCAGTGAATATTACGCTTGCGTCTACTTCTTTTCTGGCTCTAAATTATAGTGCCTGCCCTCCTCCATTTATGTTGGTGATTATCACAAACCTTACGGCCTACTAACCACCACAAGAAAATATTGTATCGACTCACTCTTTTATTTCATGTTGAAAATCTAACCAACGGAATTCAATATGATATTTTAATGTACTAAAACAAGATACTAAATCCTTCATACAATTCGCGGAAACAAAACACGATCGCACAATCACATATAAGTAAGAGAAATAAATTATAAATCGCACAACACAAGATGTATCTCAGGAAATAAACTGCTCAAAACACCTCTATCTCTATTGTGTATTAAGTCAAGGAATCATGAAACAATACAATGCTTAATCTCTTATGAGATTCTTCAACACTCTGCCAATTGTCTCCTACTGATCTAGGAAAAATCGGTCTAGTACATAGCCAATTCTCAACCTTCCTTTAGGCTACCTTGCTCATGCAATTTCTAGGGAATTAGCTCCCTATTAATTAGAAAAATCAGCCTTCCTTGATTGCGCAATCCATCATTTCATCCCAATAACTTTATAATTCAACATGGGCAATTTTGTATGAATACAATTGATAGTTATGTTCCCTTTAACCTTTGTCTCAATTGGGTCTTCCTCGGAACTAACATGCATGAAACTATTAATGGTGAATTATCAGTTACCTCATTGATCGATCACTCATTGTGAATTAAATCTAATTTAATTCAGTGGACTTCTCACTAGCTCATCACTTAGTTAGAACTAGTTAAACTAATTTTAACTCAATTATTTTTGTTAACTAATTCACACCTACACCCCACTAATGAATCAATTGCAACTGGACCCCCAAAATATTAGAATCCCTCTACATGCCTCATCTTAGGCCCTCATGATCCGAACATATGTAAGAACAAAATAAAATAAATAAATAAAGATAAACACAGAGATGCAGTAGGAATAACACTTCATTTCATTAATATCAAATACAAAAAAATTCTTACAGACATAATGGAAAACAAACTAGCTCAGGTAATGGTAGTTTATTTCTAAGAAGAGATGTGGTGGCTACATGCTTCTGAATTATGTTACAATCAGGCTCAAGGGCCTTTTTATTATTGAAAAATAAGAGAAAACCCTTACCCGAGGAGATGTAACACCAAGAGTTTATGGGCCCATTTGGGGGTAGTTGGGCAGCCAACTTCCCGAGGTCATAACTTGGTCATATGATCTCCGTTTCATGCACATGATACCTAGTTAGAAAGATCTTTTCAAATACTACAAATGATAATGTGATTTATATGAAATCAATAAAACTTTCATGCCCAAAAAATGTCGTTTGGGGCCTCAAAACGGCTTTGGAAGTTTAGGACCCGAAAAAATTGACAAAAATAGTAAATTGTGCTATAGTTAAGGAAACTAAAAAAATAAAAGAGACAATGGCGAGAGCCGAACTGGAATAGGCGGGTGGCCACCAATATCCACCTTGATCTCCTTAACTCTAATTTCTTGAGATAACTCAGTCATCATGACTTAGTTAACTGACCCAAGTTGTTATGAGATAAAATTACAATTTATTGTCCAATTTATTTAAGGGAAAAATAAATTGGACGCCTGACATTCCTCACTCCTGGTACATCAAAATTCCTCACCAGTGCGAGTGAATTTTAGTTTTGTCCTTTCTGGTTTCCAATTTCACTATTTCTTGTTGCAAATTTCAACACTCCCTCTCAACAAGAAAGGAATTCAATCTATCCTGATCCGGTACCTTTGGAATTCTTCATGCAACACTTCTCTATTTTTGTTTGCACTTACAAATCCTAAAACTGAATAGCCTCCAAAAAACTTGATCAATATAATTCATCTGGCATCAGAGTCTTCTGACTACTGCTAGCTACTACACCTGTCTAGTGGACTCTCTGCGCTGCTGCTAACATCTACATCCATGCTCTTTGTATTGTTGCTAACTTTGATCTGCGCTCCAGTATCTGACATCTGTCACTCTGATTTTTGTCTTCCTGACATATGACTACATCAATCTAACTGATCCTTCCTGCTACTGTTGTATTGTGTTCTCCTCGTAGCTAGGTTTGATCCATGATTTACACCATCTCAATGGACCCAACCCAAATTTCTTATCTTGGCATTATGTTTAGACATCACCCCACCTTTCACCTGGAGGTATGGTTGCATGTGCTCCCTCTGCCCATCTGGCTTGAAAATTCCCCCTCATGGAGGTCTCTGCTTGAGTGGAATCTTCCACTTGGTCTCCACAACTTTATTAGACTTCTTCTAAGGTTGCATGTTGAGAGGTAATTTGTACTCCCTCTCAATAGCCAAGTCTGTAACCTCTGCTTTTCTCCTCAAAGCTTTGAATGCATCTAGTACCTCAAGTGCATATAGGTTCTTGAATCGCACACATTGTAATTGTCCCACTATTATAGAAGTTTATAAAAAGAGAGTTTATTTTAAATCGATGATATCTCCCTCATCCGAGCTCCAAATTGATTTTCCATTTGGGTAGTTTTTTGCAAGGAGTCCAAATATGTTTTTTGTTTTTTGAAAATTTTACGCCAAAATCTTCGGATATTCTTTGCAAACTCATCGACCAAAAAATTCCTGCTTTAATACCATGTATAAAATCTAACCAACGAGATTCAATATGTTCTTGTAATGTACTAAAACAAGATACTGAATCCTTCCTACAATTTTTGGAAACAAAACATGATCGCACAATCACATATAAGTAAGAGAAATAAATTATCAATCACACAACACAAGATGTACCTAGGGAAAGAAACTGCTCAAAACCACTCTATCTCTATTGTGTATTAAGTCAAGGAATCATGAAAAAATACAATGCTTAATCTCTCATGAGATTCTCCAGCACTTTACCAGTTATCTCTAGCTCATCTAGGAAAACTCGATCTATTACTTAGCCAATTATCAACCTTCCTTTAGCCTGCCTTGCTCATGCAATTCCTAGGGAATTAGCTCCATATTAATTATGAAAATAAGTCTTCCTTGAATGTGCAATCCATCACAACATCCCAATGATTTTATAATTGCACGTGGAAATTTTGTATAAATACAACTGATAGTTATGTTCCCTTTAACCTCTACCTCAACCGGGTCTTCCTCGGTATTGGCATGCATGCAACTACTGATAGTGAATTATCATTTACCTGATTGATCAATCATTGTGAATTAAATATAATTTAATTCACTGGCTGACCTCTCACTAGCTCATCACTTAGTTAGAAATATTTAAACTAATTTTAACTCATTAAATTGAGTTAACTAATTCACACCTGCAACCCACTAATGCATCAACTACAACTCGATAGACCCTCAACTCAAATTTCTTGAGGTAACTCAATCATCATGACTTAGTTAACTGACACTAGTCATTATGAGAAGAAATTAAAATTTATTGTCCAATTTATTTAAGGGAAAAATAAATTAGACACCCCACATTCCTCAAACCTGGTGCATCAAAATTCCTCACCAGTGTGGGTGCATATTTTTTTTTGTCCTTTCTGGTTTCCAATTTCAATGTTTCTTATTGCAAATTTTAACATTTCAAAATTTGATGCGGCCTTCACAAAAATATACCATTGAAATTACATGCCCAAATTCTCATGAGCAACCTCTCTTAAGCTCGATTTTCCATAAGAGAACTAACAATATGCCATCCTACTTCCTAGCTAGAACTGTCCATTAAGGTATGAAACATTATTGTGAACCCTCACATGATGATATTTCTCTTAGAAGATGATCATGGCCTTCCTTTAGCAACCCTTACTTGGCCCTCTTACTTGACCTAGTTTAGGACTACATCCCTATTTTCCCCCTTGATGAAATGAGCTCCTTCTCACTTGATGTTCTTTCCTTCATCCTAAGGCCTCCTTAAATAGTTTTTCCTAGACCTATTAGGAACCCTCTGTTATCACTCAAAAAAAGTGAAACATCATTTTACATAGTCTTATGAGTTCATTTGTCAAATGTATGGTCATAGAGTTCGTTATGAAAATTTAAATTTTTTCATATTAGCCTATCCTAAGGTCCAAACCCACCCCCATTCAAGTCATATCATGTCCCATCAGTCATCATTTGATGAAATATTTCATTTTATAAGTATTTGAATTTGAAAAGGTCACTTTAGCCAAGATTTCTTATTTTCGTAGCGAATTACACAATAAAAGGGTAGTTTTTGCTATGAAACTGCTAATAATTTCGTAGAAAAAACACCCAGAACTGAACTAACTATGCTACGAAAAGGGGTTATTCTGTCTATATTTCCAAATTCGCTAAAATGTTTCAGTCAATGATTAGAAGTGTTGGGGTGGATGTCATTCGAGTCAGTTAGGGTTAAATCAAGGTACAATGGTCATGGCTGAGGTCATTATTACCGTTTTTAGCATGTATGAATCATGATTAAGCCATGGGTTGTCATCGAAACTTTAAAACATTACCCAATTGAGTCATTTGTCATTCTCTACTCCATATTTGCATGCTACTAAGTTTTGGAGAGCTGTTTCACTAAGCCAAGTTGGTTGCTAGCATTTTCAAAAGTTGCAGGTCTCACTGATCAAGCGAGGCAGAGAAGGAAAAAAATCATCATGGCTACAAAGAGGAAGGCCAACAAAGGTGGCCACTACCTCAGATATGAGCCATCAGACATGAATTTGATTAATGAAGACTCAATTTCCTTAGAATTTTTCAGAAGAAAAGGGTGTTTGCAGTTTTGCCAAATATTGCAAGGGTGCCATGTGCAAGTTTCTAAGGAGTTTTCCATCAGTTTCAATGGGACATATTCAAAGGTGGGAATGTTGAACCTCACTGCAACACCAGAGACCATTGCAGAAGACCTAGGAATCCCTAGAGGAGGAGAAAAATGGTTCAAAAGCTTCAAGTTCACCATGCAGAACTGTAAATAATTTATCAAGCCAGAGCATAGTGAGATTGATCTCACAAATTCCATCCCAAGGAGCTACATGAAAGATAACTTCTCAAAGTTGCTGCTAATCATTCAGAAGTGCTTCACCTATGAAAGGAGATATCATATGGTTTATTCCACCTCAAGCTTCTGATACATTTTGTTGGTAAGAGGTCTCTTGATTTACCTTTTTACTTATGCAAAAGCTTAGCTAAAATGTCAGACAAATTTCAAGCTAAATTTGAAGGAAATAAACCCTCACTCTTTCATCATGTTTTAATCAAGTTATTGGTTTTATAGGAGTTAAAGAGATTAGGTAGAGATTGGTCATATTTTCTATTTTTCAGTGGTTTTGAAGTAGATGCCATCACTCCTAAAAGAACTCCTAAACCTAGAGATATACCATCACCTTTAATGGCAGACCAAATTGAGCCATTGATCATGGAGACAAAGCCATTGCAGAAATCTGACACACCCAAAGTGACACCTACAAAACAAAATCCAACAGTGAGCAAACATGGCAGCAAGAGGGTTACAAGGAGCCAAAAACTGGCTAAGGGTAACTTATAAGACATTTTGCATGCTATTGATATTGAAGAAACTCCCATAGTCCAAGTTGAAGATATAGATGAGGGAGGAAAGAAGCTCAAGAAAAGCAAAACAACTAAGAAGTTAGAGTTTGAAGGTTATTATGTAGGATTCATGTTTCAAGCTAGGAAACCAATGAAAAGACATGCAAGAAAGGTCTTGGAATGCAATAAAGAAGCTCATAAGGTCACTGAAATTGTCCAGCCACCACCAAGCATCATTGATCTTTCCTCGCCTGCAAAAGAAGAATTAGTCATTAAACAAAGGAAAGGAAAAGAGAAAGTCATTGAAAAAACAGAGATTGAGGTCCTTAAGGAGCAGTTGAAGTTGGAAAATGATGAAATATCATCTTGAAGAAAGAGGCAAGGAAGCACAAGGTTTAGAAGGTACAGTTTGAAAAAATGAAAGAGATTTGGGAGGATCAAGTCACAAGTGTCTCTAAGACCTTGGAAAACATTAAAAAAATGATCAAATGGACTAAGCCATTGAGAGGAGAGGTGAAACATATCATAAAAATGAACCTGCACCTATAGTATAAGAACAGGACACTAAAATACCAAGTCAAATACGTACAAGAACAACTGGAATTGATTCATGAAGAGCTGGAGAAGAAGGGCTTAAAGATGACTGTGGTTGAGAAGCCCATAGCTCAACTGATTATTAATGAAGAGGAAACACCACAGGGGTCTTAAGTTGAGATTGATTATGTTTTAGAAGGTTCATGGCATGCTGAAGACTGAGTTTTTATAGATGGAGGTCACCTTTTTGAGACAATGTTGAAATCTGGAAATTCTGCAATTTTTTACAGTTTCGTAGCATTTCCTAGGCTTAAAGCCAGGAAAACACAACGGAAATTTCTGTAGCAGCTTATTTTCTTCCAAAATCACTTTTGTAGTTTTTGAGGAGGAAATTTAATGGTGGTGATGTGTCATGACTTGGTTGACACCATAGAATGGAAAAGGAGCAGAATTTTTGGGTGCAAAAGCTATTTTTTTGACGCTACAAAAAATCGCTACGAAACTGTCTTGTTTTCATAGCAAGCTATTTTGAAGTTTTTGGAGCATCCTAATGGTAGTTCTAGACCGCTGGACTCTTCCAACGGGACAATGGACCTTACCATAAAAAATTTATGACTTGAAGAAAGCGTTGTGGAGACAGCTCGTTGGGTCGTGAATACGACCACTTTTTAACACTTATTTCAAACATTTTTACTCTTCTTTATCGTGTTATTTATTATAGTTTATCATATAAATCCATTTTATAATGATTTATGCTCTTATGGATGAATATTATTTCTTCTCCTTTATTTTTAATAAATTGATGATTACTATGCATAATTTTATCAATGATGATTTATTAATATATTTTATACCAACACTCACCATTTTAGCCTCCAAGATATTTTCCAGATTGAAGATTTGATCTCCAAATCATTATCAAATATTCCAACTCAGAAATTCGCTGGAATAAGAAGTGACAGTTTTGCGGTTGAGATTCTGGGAAAATGAAGAAGAATCTGGAAAATCTGGAACATGGGTTTTGTCCAGAACAGACCCAATTAACTTTATTAAATAATGGTTTGCCCAAATTCGACATGTATTGAGAGAAATGCAGGGTTCTTTGAGCATGATTTGCTCAGATTTGTTGTTGCAGTCGTCCTCCAAATCTCAGCTGCAAAGCCAAATTCGCCTTTCTCTTGTTGAAAGATGGATGGAAATATATTTTTTGGTTGATCAATTTGTTAGGAACAATCCAATATTGTTATGAGAGATCATATTTTCTATTTAATTTCTCCTCTTCTGATTATAAAAGGAGAGCATGTATTATGTATTGGAGAACAATGGATGATTATTGAATTCCCTTTGTAACACTGTAATTCCTTGACTCTTGTGAGCAAAGAGCAACTGATGTAAAAGCTATTCATGTTTAATTAATACAAAGAGGCATTTTTGTTCCATTTCTCAAGCTCTACAGTAGCCCAGCGGTGTTTCACCGGTGGTTGAGGGCCCGACCCTAGTGGAGTGATCCGTTGTTTGTATTTCTATTCTTTTATTTCTGTTGTGTGATAATTGAATTTAGATTCATTACAATTACAGAGTTATTTGATTTCTGTTGGATTGAATTCGGATTTGCTGTAAATGCTAATGAATTGCACTGCTATTCTATCTTAGCAAGGAACGTATTTACTATCTTATTCATCTTGCTATCTTTTATAAAGTGTTCTTGTTCCATTGATTTATGATTCTTTCCAATTAACTGTTTCATAGTGTTGGCCGTCGACAGGGTTGAAGTATTAAGAGGATTCGTTGCTTAGTTGCGTTAAGTTTATGTTTGTTGTTCAATTAACGTCTGCTGTTCCATATCTGTTTATTGTTCATTTCCGATTCATTAGTTTCAGATTGCAGAAAGATTGTTTATTTACATTTTTACAGTTTTTTGTTTATGCACATAGCCATTTAATTGCAGATTGTTGTTCATTTCTAATTCTTGCTTTTAAAAAGAGTTCTTCTTAGTTTATTTTCAAACAACAGTTAGTTCAATTTTGATTTCATTTTGATTGCTTTAAAGCAGGACTGTCAACTGTAGAGAACATTGGTTATTTCTTCTTCATTCGTAGATTGATTGCCTTGTTCTAGTTTGATTTCAATTGCATCAATTTCTAGAAGAGTGAGTTATTGCTACTGTATCCTTGATTGATGTTTGTTGAGTGAATAGATAGATTTTAAGAGCATTTGAGTTTATGTTACTGTAATTAGATTTCTCTTCCAAGCATTTGTTTACTTTTGTACACTGTACTACATCTCACACAGCATTACTCTTAGACTGAATTGTTGCCTTAGACTGAGTACACTCTTGAAATAAAAAGTCGCTCTCGAATTGATAATTAATGTGAGATAAATAGGTGTTAAAAAGATACCTTTTATGCCCTCAACATTTTTGCGCCGTTTCCGGGGAGAGTGTATGCCATTTAGAAAGAGTGATGCATGTTTAATTTTTTTCTGCTTGGGAAGAATTGGGTATTAAAGACGGAAGGTAAGAACCTGCGCACTGAGCAAGAAACATACTTGTTCACTGGCCCGCTTCATAGCAGAATTGAGTGAAAGCTTAAGCTAGGAATGAATGCTTGCGTTTTTTTTTTTTTAGAGGTAGAATTTTTGAAAAAATCTTGTAATTCCACTCTAATGGTGATGTAAGCACCACCCATTTCACTAACTAATTGACAGGAACATTGGAAGGAGGATCCTTAAAGAAACACATGAAGAACATCTTCTATTATGGTAAGAAATGGCTCATATTGCAACTTTTGAGTTCCCTATCAAAGATATAGGAGGAGTGACACAAATGCACATAATTCCCCCATTGTCTCTACCAAATTTTTATGGTTTGACAAATGAAGATCTAGATACATTCTTGTTTGAGTTTGAAATACTTTGTAGAGGATATGATTATTGTACTAACGATCAAAGGTTGAAAGTGTTTCCTCTTAGTTTAAAAGGAGCATCTCTTCGATGGTTCATGAGCCTAGGTGGAAACTACATCCAAACATGGGAGGACATGAAGAACATATTCTTGAAGAAGTACCAAGACTATTGCAAATCCAGTGAAAATATTTTGAGTATGATACAAGGGGAAGATGAAAGTTTGGAAGACTATGTAGAGTGATTTCAATACAATCTTCCAAAATCAAAGCATAAGCATTTGGAAAAAGAGATCTTGAAAACACTCCTTCTTAAAGGAATCAAAGATGACTTTTTAGAACTCTTAAATCTGATAGGAAAAGGTGATGTTTTTCAGTTATCATATGATGATGTTTGTGAATTGTGCATAAGGTATTCAAGAGGAATTTCCAAGGCTAGTAAGAATTCTAGAGAAGTTTCTTCTTTCTTTTCTAAATTTACTACAAGAACAAGAGACATAAGAGCTGAAATCAATGTTTATTTGAAAAGTTTAAAGTTGATTTTATTTTCTCTTTAAATTCACAATTGAATATTTTGCAGGTTCAGAGAAATCAAGAATTTGATGAAGTGTTTTTCCCTCATTACCAAAAGGAGCATCCCATAGATACTCACTCTTCCTTATCTAATTTGGAAGGAGCATATCAAAGAGATGGGGAAGTTGCAACAAGGTCAACAGGTATGGTTCAAAACACTTCTTCTTCATTCTCTTACTTGCATAATTCGTTATGGAATACTCATATGTTAGGGCAGCCATGCCAATCTCAATATAACCACTACCAATCTTTTCTACAAACTTGGCATGGTTCATCTTATGATTGTATGACTACTCTCCCTCATCTTGTAGCACAAACACATATTCCAGCTCTTCCACAACACCTTGCTTTCCTATCAAAATCATCCAATCAACCTAATCAACTACATCATCAAGAGGTTCCATTCCCTATACAATCTCCTGCTCAACTCATTCCACACCCTCACCATAATAAACCAGTACAACATGTTAACAGTGTTGAACTGCAAAATTCACCCACCCTTTCCACCCATTCTATCTCACATGCACCATTGGAGAAAACTTACACTGAGACTCAGAATGTATCAAATCCAAAACTTGTAGAAGTTATGAAAGAAAATGAGGTTTATTTTAGTTTGCACCAACAAAACATTTTAAAAGCTCAAGAACTTCATGATATGATCGCTATGGGAAATCAAGAAAGTAAGGGATACATTGAAGATTGGTTTCACTCCATCACTTGTTTTTATCACTCTATGCTTCAACAATTTTTGGCACCATCTTTTCAAAGGAAGTTGGCTTCTCATGCCCTAATTTTTATGAACATGCATTTTTCAAATTTGGGTATGTACATACTAGAGGTCTTATTTCTAAAATGGTTCCACTGGAAATACTATTATACATAAACATATTCGATTCTCAAAGAAGAGTAGGATAATGGAGAAAAATAAATAAATGAGGAAATAAAATAAACACATTTTTTTATTTTTGTAAAAATAGTTGTTTTGTTGCAACACGCTATGGAAATCAACATTGATGATGAATATTCTAACTTATTTGTGTATGTAGATGAATTATATTGCAAATAACAATTCTACAAACACTTATATTCATTTTTATCATCAATATGAACACTGTTACCGATGAAATAGGTAACCGCACTGTTACCTACTTTTTTTTGGTAGCATAAAAAGTACCTGATTTTGAAAAGTGGTGATGCAGAATCACCTCTTTTTTTTTTAGCACATTTTTGACACTCTAATATTTTTATTTATGAAGTATGAATATTTGTTTTAAAATGTTAGTGATTTTCATGCTAATTTTGAAGTGTATTGATGCAATGTCAATTTTTTATTTTTTAAGAGCAGTGATTTTCATGCTAATTTTGAAACGTATTGATGCAGCATCAACCTTTTTTTTTAGAGTGGTGATTTTCATGTTGGTAATAAAACAAAAAACTTAGATAAAAAAAATATATATATATATAAAAACAATAAAAAAAAATCAATAAAAATGTAAAAAAAACAAAATTAACTCGTAATATATATATATATATATATATATATATATATATATATATATATATATATATATATATATTTGAAAATTATATTAAAAAAAATGACAAAATTTGAAAAAAAAACACATAAATTAAAGAAGAAAAACAAAAATTAACCAAAAAAATTAAAAAATTAAAAACATAAAAAACATTTTTTTTTTCTAAGTTATTAAAAAAAATCATATAATTAAAAAAAAAAAATTTAAATAGAAAATTTAAAAATAATTTAAATTACAAAATTAAAATTTAGATTAAAAAAAATAAAATACAAAAAGAAAAAATTAAATTTAAAAATTTAAATTAAAAATAATAATAATAATAAAAATAAAAATAAAAATACAAATTTTAAAATTAGCCAAAAAAATAAAATTAAAAAAAAAACCAAAATTTAAAATTGAAAAAGAAAATTAAAATAAAAAAAACTATCATTAAAAAACAAGAAAAATGAAAAAAACCACATGCAAATAATTAAAAAACAAATATCCATAAATTTACTATTTTTTTTTAAATGAAACAATTTATAAATTTTAAAAATGAAAAACTAAATAAACTAAAAGATTTAAAAAAAATTTAAATTAACTTAAAATTTAATAAATAAATTTTAAATTTTAAAAAATAATTAATCTAAAATATGAAATTTAAAATAAATAAATAAATAAATAAATTAAAACAAATTAAATTTAAAATAAAAAATTTGAAATAAAAAAAATAATTTTAAATTTTTGGAATCACCCTCCCGCCCAGAATCGGCCTCCCGCGACAGGAGGGAAATTCCGGGAATCGCCCTCCCGCGACGGGAGGGCGATTCCCGGAATCGGTCTCAGGGCGATTCCGGGAATCACCCTCTCGTGGCGGGAGGCTGATTTCCCACGACAGGAGGGTGATTCCCGGAATCAACCTCCTGCCGCGAGAGGCTGATTCTCGGAATCGACCTCCCGCCCAGCGGCTGGCCTCCGCTGCCACCTAGGCGGGAGGCCGATTGACGGCGTGACCATGATCAAAAAATTCTTTTTAATTTTTGAATTTTTAATATATATATATATATATATATATTTTTTTTTTTTTAATTTTTTTTTTAATTCAAAAAATTTAAAATTATTTTTTTTAAGTTTATTTTTATATTTGAAATTTAATTTGTTTTAATTTTTTTTGTTTTTTTTTTAAATTTTATTCATTTTTTTTGTTTTAATTTTATTTTTTCTAAATTTTGTTAATAATTTTTCTTAAATTTTGTATTTTTTTTTTTATTTAATTTTTTTTTTTTTCATATTTTTTATTATTATTAAATTTTATGTTTAGTTTTTTCATTTAAATTTTTAAAATTTAATAAATTTTGTATTTTTTTTTAAATTTATTTGAATTTAATATTTTTAAATTTTTTTTTTTATTATTATTTTTTTAATTATATCAAATTTTTATATTTTTTTATTTCAATTAAAATTGTGTATTTAAAATTAGATATATATTTTTTTAATTAAACTTAATGTTTTCAAATTAATTTGTTTTTTATTTTATTTTTTATTTAATATATTTTTTTCAATTTTTAAATTTTAAATGATTCTTAAAGTTTTTTAACATTTTATTTTAACATGTGTTTTTTTTTTCCTTTATATTTAAAATTTATTTTTTATTTCAAAATTTATTTGTTTATTCATTTATTTATTAAAATTTAATATATTTTATTTTTTTTAAATTTAATTTGTTATTTTAATATTAACATTTTTTTTAAATTCAATAAAATCTAATATATATATATTTTTAATTTAAGTTCATATATATATATATATATATATATATATATATATATATATATATATATATATAATTTAAATTTAATTTATTTTTTAAAATCTATTTGTGTTTTTAATATATATTTTTTAAAATTTAATATTTTTATTGTATTTTATTTTTCATTTTTTATTTTTAATTAATTTTTAATTTTTTTACTTTTAATTTCAATAATGTTTTTTTTTTAAATTTTTATTTTAAAGTTTTAAATTTATTAAAATTCAATATATTTCTTTAAATTTAATTTTTTATTTTAAAATTTAATTTTTTATTTTTTTTAATTTAATAAACATTTTCTTTTTCTTTTTTAAGCTTAATTTCTAAATTTTCTTTTTTATAATTTCTTTCTTTCTTTCTTTCTTCTTCTTCTTTTTTTTTTTTTTTTTTTTAATTTTTATTTTGTTTTTATTTATTTATTTTTATTTCTATATATTTTGAAATTTTAATCTTCATTTTTTTCTTAAATTTTATGTTTTTTTTTAATGTTTGAATTAAAATTTTTATTTTCTTTTTATTTTCATTTTTTTATTCCTATATATTTTTAAATTTTAAGCTTTAAAATGTTTTTATTTTTCAAATTTATTTTTTTCTTAAATTTTAGGCTTTTTTTAATGTTTGAATTTTAAAAATTAAAAAATGTTATTTCTATTTTTAAAAATGTTAAAAATATAACACATTTTTTTTTTTTTTTGTTATTCTAGCATCAACTGGTTTTGTTTTGAGGATGTTTTTTCAATCATTTTTTCAAGAAACAATTTTATTTTTAGCATAATTTTATAAAATGTTGAAATTTGACCTTAAAAAAAAACCAAGTGCGTTTTGGAATACATTTTTTTGTTTTTGGGGTGTTTTTTCATGTTTTTTGAGTCTTTTTGGGCTAAAGTTCCCATTTTGAGGTCAGGTTACCTATTTCATCGGTAACAATGTTTATGGAAAAATTGCTTGAATATCATTTTTTTTTGGCTTGCAGGCTTGATGAAATTCCTAAAAACAAAGTTGGGACAGTCATGTTTTGGGGGACCAAAAGTGAATATTTTTAAAACCTGTTTCTATCCTAAATAGACCTTGATATCTACTTTTTAACCCAATTTTAATCACTCAATTTGGATTTGAAACGAAAAAGTTAGAACCAAAACATTGACAGGGTGTCTAGTAGGCAGCTCAAGAACAGAGTTAGGACAGTCAGTTTTTGGAGGCTTAAATGACTATATTTTTAAAACTAGTTTCTATGGTAGATTACTTTATGAATCTAGTTTACAACTCAATTTGAATCACTCAATTTCGATATCGTATGAGGAATTTATGACCAAAATACTGACTGTCTATCATAAATCAGCACTCTTGAAACTATGTTTTCTCGGTTGTTCCCTAGCATATTTGACCCATCAATTCTTCTTGTCTTAAAAAAATGTTTCTATAGGAGATCAATAATTTAATATAATTTAATCTCTAATTTTAATCGGTTAAATCCGCTATCAAACGAATAATTTATGCTTAAAATATCAACTGTTGGTCTAAGCTGGAAAATTGAAAATGACTCTATTATGCAGGTTGTTATCAGAAGATTTAACATACCATTACATGAAATTTTTAAAACCTGTTCCTATTGTATATAAACCTTTGAATTAGCTCTCATTTGGCTTTGGAATCACTTGAATCAGACAAAAAACAAAGAAGTTATGATTAAAACACTGCTGGTTAGTATGGTCGACCACTGCTCTCCCGCAGGCGACAAATACAATTTGTTTTATTTTTCCGTGGATTTGTTCTACAGAGTAACTAATTTTTAGTTTTTTGCATAATTTTTGGATTAGGGGAGCCTGATCACCTCTATTTCTCCATTATTTAATGTTTTATTGCAGGTAGACACTCGTTTTTTGCAGGTCTTAGGAGAACAAAGAAGGTCAATTTATAGACGAGCGATTCTTGAAAATTTAGTAAAACAAAGACATTTCATCCAATTCATTACCTAACAGATTTATAACAAAAAGAAATGAAGAATTGGTTCTCATTTCAAGATTCATGTTACTGCTGCCAAAACATTTTTCAAAAAGATCATTTTTTCCCATTAATAGATTGATATTCCTTTAGGAAATAATATCATAGCTGTTGTAACTTAATAAAGTGTTGTTTCTTTTCTGATTTCTTTTATTTTTTTGTGTTTTAGGTGTTGATCCCTTCAAATTACAATTTCCGCTCTAGTAGTAATTAAACAATAAGTACCCCACGATGCAAGTTTCAATAGCAGGAGGAAATTCTTCGGTAGCACCAATTCTGTAAAAAAAAAAAAAAAATACTTTTTCTTGAAACCTGTACATAAAGTTTGTTTTCTTTTACTTTGCTTGTTTTTTTGTATAGAATTTTATTTCTTGAACCATTCTTACTTTGTTTGTTGTGAATTTTTGTTGTTCCTTCTTTCAAAAGGAACGACAGTTTTGCTGTGAATGTTTTTGTTGTTCCTTTCCAAAGGAACAACAATATTGTTGTGAGCATTTTTGCTGTTCTTTTCCAAAGGAACATCCTTTCGAAAGGAACAACAACATTTTTGCAGATTGTTTTTACTGTTCCTTTCCAAAGGAACAACACTTTTTGAGTGCATTTTTCTTGTTTGTGAACAACTTTTTGAGGATTTTTTTTGAATTTTTCATAAATTTTTGAAAGACAAACATATAATTTATGGAAGGATACACAATCATACAAATTAAAGCTTACTGTAATGAGCAAATCAAAATAAATCATCATTTTTAAGAAAGTTGTTTAGTAATGATAAGAAAAAAGAAAAAGGGACATAATCAATAACATGATCTTGTTGTCTTACTACCATTAAATTCATATGATCGATTATATTTATCATGTTGGTTCTTTCCCATATTTTATAACTTTCTTTGATTTTTACTTATGGAGTAGGAACAAGGTCATATTCTTTTCTATTGAGTTGTTTAGACTTCTTTCTCCATCACTACTCTTAAGGAGTGCTGAGCCATCCTTTATGAATAAATATGAAAGTGCTATATGAAAAGAAAAATATTTACATATTTCATTAATAATTTTATAATCTAGCAAATGGAGGATAGGGGGTCTCATCAAGAGCTAGCCTACCATGTTCATAAGGAAGCAAGTGAAGTGGCATTCCCATCATGGCCACCAAACCAGAGATATGGTCCAATGGACAATTGAAAAAATTAAGAAGTCCTTGGAACAGGAGGTCTCATCATGAGCCGATCTGCCCACTTTTCACTTCTTCCCAGTGAATGGCATTGTGATTTATCTGGTCACCAAGCCAGCACAATGGCCTCCATTATGACAATTAACAAGCACTTCTTCAGCATAAATAAAGGACAATGGTTCCAAGGGTGAGAGAGTAACTCTGTCAAGGTTATGGACACCTGTGGACAATAGAGCTCTGCTGATGGTATTGGAGTCACATTTATACACATCAATAGTAATATTAAACCCTTTTTCCTATATCTCTATTTAAATATCAGATGAAAGTATGAATCCTTAACCTTTGATTTTGAACCTATTATACATGAAAATCATCATAAATCGATCACTTTAGTTTAAGTGGGTAATAAACGCATTTGTACTTATTTTATCTTAAGTTGTTCCTTCTCCTTATCCTTGAATCATTACAAAACGCTTCTATATATGTTTATGATTTATCACATGCATGGATTTCAGTAAATACTTTAATTTCATTGATTGTATCATAAGTATGTATGCCTTTCCATGCTGTACAATTGCTGTGCAATAAACTGCTCTTCTATTTTGCTGATTTGCCACAATATTGATACTGCATTTTTACATAATTTTTTCTGCTTGAACTTTTTTGCATGCATCTTATCTGTTGCCATTTCAAACTAGAACTGTGGATTCAAGAAAATTGCATACAGAATTGTGATTTGTTTACAAGAGAACAATAAGTATGGGGGAAAATTCTATTCGCAGCACGACCATACTATTGCAATTAATAGCGAAGGCTCGTGAACGCGCACAATTCTTCAGACATGATGTGCTTGCATGGCTTCCACATTTTTGCATCATTTTCAGTATCCTCTCAGCCTACATTAGCTTCAACAAAGGCCAGTTCCTACATGTCATTCCATTTTTTTCGGAGATAACACTTGAGGTAAAATAGCATAATTTTCTGATTTATTATGAATTTAAGAGAATTTTCACGAAAATCCATTGAGCATTATTTATCATCATTCATTCCATATCTTTACCACTTCCCATTTTTTTAGACACGTCTCATCTTTCAGTCTGGGAGTGTTGATTTTCTTCATTTATTTCTTGTGACCATGTCACTAATATTCTTTATCATCCATTGATATTCTTATTCATTCTCAACACCTCCCTTATTCCATGTTGTTTTACACCAAGCATAGATTTCAATACATTGTAGCAACCACCTCTCTTTGTTTTCTAGCATTGCATGAGGACATGCTAATTCTTCAGTTGGGGGGGGGGGAATTGCTACACATGATGGATGTTTTCTACACTCTTTCTTGTTTAAGGCATACAATTTCATTTTTATACAGTGTAGAAATTGCTTTGCATATATCTTTAAAATTATGAACTGAATTCTTGTGATTTCTGGATAACAAAGAGGTATCATTAAAATACACAAACCTAGATAATTTCACGCTAAATTAGTTCATAAAATTTTGAAAATTATGCACTATCACCTACAACAATTTTGTTTATATCTCATGATCCGTGCATCAAAACAATCTGATTTTTGAGAAAATGGTTAATGAAGTTTGATGTTACTTATGTCGCATTTTTCTGCAACTTCATATACATATAGTTGAACGTCAATGGTAAAAATTGTTATGCCTTTATCAAGATTGCTAAAATTGAATTTTCATTATTTGAGGAAAAATTCATTTGTTCCATCTATTTCATGAGTTGAGAGGAACAATTTTCTTTGCTTGGTTAACACATGGGTTTTGTCTTTGGGTTGCATGAGAACATGCAATATATTCAGTTCTGGGTTGCATGAGGACATACAATATATTCAGTTTGGGGGTATGTTGGGACGTGAATACGACCACTTTTTAACACTTATTTCATCCATTTTTACTCTTCTTTATCATGTCATTTATTATAATTTATCATATAAATCCATTTTATAATGATTTATGCTCTTATGGATGAATATTATTTATTCTCCTTTATTTTTAATAAATTGATGATTATTATGCATAATTTAATCAATCATGATTTATTAATATATTTTATACCAACGCTCACCATTTTAGCCTCCAAGATATTTGCCAGATTGAAGATTTGATCTCCAAATCATCATCAAATATTCCAACTCAGAAATTCGTTGGAATAAGAAGTGACAGTTTTGCGGTTGAGATTCTGGGAAAATGAAGAAGAATCTGGAAAATCCGGAACATGGGTTTTGTCCAAAACAGGCCCAATTAACTTTATTAAGTAACAGTTTGCCCAAATTCGGCATGTATTGAGAGAAACACAGGGTTCTTTGAGCATGATTTGCTCAGATTTGTTGTTGCGGCCGTCCTCCAAATCTGAGCTACAAAGCCAAATTCGCCTTGCTCTTGTTGAAAGATGGATGTAAATATATTTTTTGGTTGATCAAGTTGTTGGGAAAAAACCAATATTGTTATGAGAGATCATATTTGCTATTTAATTTCTCCTCTTCTGATTATAAAAGGAGAGCATGTATTATGTATTGGAGAACAATGGATGATTATTGAATTCCCTTTGTAACACTGTAATTCCTTGACTCTTGTGAGCAAAGAGCAACTGATATAAAAGCTATTCATGTTTGATTAATACAAAGAGAAGTTCTCGTTCCATTTCTCAAGCTCTGCAGTAGCCCAGCGGTGTTTCACCGGCGGTTGAGGGCTCAGCCCTAGTGGAGCAATCCACTGTTTGTATTTCTATTCTTTTATTTCTGTTGTGTGATAATTGCATTTAAATTCATTACAATTACAGATTTATTTGATTGTTGTTGGATTGAATTCGGATTTGCTGTATATGCTAATGAATTGCACTACTATTCTATCTTAGCAAGGATCGTATTTACTATCTTATTCATCTTGCTATCTTTTATAAAGCATTGTTGTTCCATTGATTTATGATTCATTCCAATTAACTATTTCATAGTGTTGGCTGTCGACAGGGTTGAAGTATTAAGAGGATTCGTTGCCTAGTTGCGTTAAGTTTATGTTTGTTGTTAAATTAACGTTTGTTGTTCCATTTCTGTTTATTGTTCATTTCCGATTCATTAGTTTCAGATTGCAGAAAGATTTTTTATTTACATTCTTACAGTTTGTTGTTTATGCACATAGCCATTTAATTGCAGATTGTTGTTCATTTCTAATTCTTGATTTTAAAAAGAGTTCTTCTTAGTTTATTTTCAAACAACAGTTAGTTCAATTTATATTTCATTTTGATTGCTTTAAAGAAGGATTGTCAACTATAGAGAACATTGGTTATTGCTTCCTCATTCCCAGATTGATTGCCTTGTTCTAGTTTTATTTAAATTGCATCAATTTATAGAGGAATGAGTTATTGCTACTATATCCTCGATTGATGTTTGCTGAGTGAATAGATATATTTTAAGAGAATTTGAGTTTATGTTACTGTAATTAGATTTCTCTTCCAAGCATTTGTTTACTTTTGTACACTGTACTACATCTCACACAGCATTACTCTTTGAATGAATCGCTGCCTCAGACTGAGTACACTCTTGAAATAAATAGTCATTCCCAGATTGATAATTAATGTGAGATAAATAGGTGTTAAAATGATACCTTTTATGCCCTCAACAAGCTCATCAACCAAAGCTTTCGTAGAAGATAAAGGTCTTGCATTCCTAAAAAATAGGGTTTTGTTCCATATGTCTAGGAGGGTTTTTAATATGTAAAGTAGTGATGAACTATGTCATAGCCTATTCGAGTATGTGATGCTTATTTGTAACTGACATGTAACTCTTTCAAAGATAAGGTAGAATGATGTAATAAATAGGAGTTTGAGTCCTACTAGGAAATGTCTTCTTTAGAGTGTAGCTGTCAATTTCATGTTAAAAGACATGTTTTTTTGTTATATGAGGTTTCATAGGAAGAATTAAATGAATCTAGCCATCAGGGAGATCATCCTTGCTATAAGAATGTCTATTTAAAGTAAAATTATCGAAGTAGTAAAGGGTTGGAGATTTTTTGCACCAAACTGTTGCTTTATGTATTTTGACTTATATCAGTAATACAAAGGACTTTCTTCTTGACAGACCTGAGATTCTCATGGGGGTTTTAATGTTTTTCTGATATATATCTTTATGTTTACCACTTGCAGTAGATTTCATCCCTATTACTTAGAATTCATATGTTTATGCTCTAACTTCCTTTAGTGATGAAATAACTGTGTTGCTCTACGTTTCATGTGTGATTTTCCTTTGTTAAAGACCACTATCTGCCTCAGCTTCCATGTCAAGAAACCTTGCCACTGAAAATACTGATTGTTGACTCCATATGCCCAATGGTAGCAAGCTTGTATTCTTTCAAACTACAATCATAAAAAACAAATTTCTTTTCAAACAGAGCTAGCCATCTAGTACTATCATTATCAAATATCATAAACCCCTTTGAGAGAGCCCTCTCAGACTGAAGAGGCTAAGATTCAGTCAAAAGCTGGTTTGAAATAGTTACATAGAGTTGTTTGATCAGCAGCCAATCAAGTACAATTTTGTGATAACATTTTGGTGCGTCTGCCGAGAGCCTGAAGATATACTTTTCTCAAAATTCTGAAGCTAAACTCTTGAAGGTAGCAGGAGCTCATAAGCTATTCGAGGCTGCAAATATCTTGGTGACTCCATTCAAAATTCTTATGTTCAAAGGTGGCTTCGAGAAGGAGATATGTGAGGAGTAATCTTGACCCAGATCCACCTACAATTGTGGATAATCCAAACAAAATTTCCAGAGGCATTCAAGGAAGTTCTGCAAAATCAGGTACTCCATTACACACAAAAGCCTTGTCCTTTGAAGTTTTAAGAAGTCCTGAAGATAAAAGGTTTGATGATAAAATTCAGGAAGTCTTTTAGGTCTGAAAATGAAAAATAATTGACTAAAATTGTCTTAGACCTACATAAAAGAGGTATTGATACCTCAGCCTTAGTGAGACAAAAATATAAATAAAAGTTTTGGGAAGCAATCACATCTAAGTTATTGTTAGAAAGGGAATATTTGGATAGGTTGAAGGAACTAGACCCATTTCAAATATTACTAAGAAGTAAATTTGGTTTTCCTTTACCTGATTGGAGTTCATTTGTAACTGGACAACAAAAGCCAACCAACCCCCCTCCTAACAGTCCCTCTTCCTCTACCACAATTGTCCCTAAAACTACCATAGTTCCAATTGTCATGACAAGGAATGTGTCATCTCCAGTTGTTGTTGCACCTGCTAGGTATTCCCCTCTTGTTCTCCCAATTGTCCTTAATGCCCTTCCTAGCAAATACTCTGCTAGAATCAAAATTTGGGGAAGTGATGAAGAGATTACAACTGAAGAGCATGTAGACCAGTTCAATGACTTCATAGATAGGGAGGAGGTTGACCATGAGGATGTCAAGATGAGATTATTTTCTGAGAGCTCTACTGGTGAGGTCAGGAAGTGATTCAAAGCCCTTACACTGGGAAGCCTGCATAATTGGAATGAATTTGAAGGTATCTTTTTGAGAAAGTGGGGAAATAGAACCAACCATGTACAAGCCCTCACTGAGTACAATAGTTTAAAAAGAGTTGTTGATGAAACTGTTCAAAATTTCTCCAAGAGATTTAACAAAGTTTATGACTCCATCCCTACCCATCTAAAGCCTCCTCCAGGAGCAACTCAGCTGAGATATGATGAGGCCTTTGTTTATGAATTTTCTATCCCGCTAAGAGAAAGAGAATCCCCTTCACTAGCTGAAATGAAAAATGATGCTATGAAGGTGGAGGTCAATATGATAACAGCTAAAAAGTCCAAGATGGGAAAGACAAAATTGAAAGAAGAAGATAAGCCTTCCACCTCAAATGATAAATTTGACTCCATGATGAAGATAATGGAAAAATTGATGGATAGGCTTGCCCTTGGGAATGTCTCTACTCCTCCTGCACAACATGAACCTCAATTTAGAAATCCTCAGTTCAGAAGACCTAAAAACAAGTAGAGACTAAGGGAAAATAGAAATCAGCCCGACCCTCAAGTAAGGCCTCTTTTTCAACAAAATTTAGTTGATGAAGAAGATCAACATGAAATACTTGAAGACTCTATTCATTGCTTGGATGAAAACATGTCAGGAATGTTTTTCACTGAGGAAGAACATGATGAGTCAGATCATGATGTAAACAAGGGTGAGGAACCATCTGATTATCGTAAAGGATGTCAACATGCAGTCTTTGAGATGCAGAAACAATACAACCTCAGAAATAGAAATGTTCCAATCACTGGAAACAAAACATAGCCCAAGAAATATGCCCCTAAAGGTGTTGAGGTTAGAAAATATACACCACCTCCTCCTCCTATCAAAGAGACTGAAAAATCTTCTTTTGTTTTCAGTTTGGAGAATGAGATCTCCAAGATCAAAATCCCAGTCCCTTTTGGAGAAATTCTTAAGGTGAATGAATACATAAGTAATATTGTAAAAATGTTGAATTCCCAACAATGAGCTGCCAACATCCTTAATGTTCAAGAAGATCATCCGACCATATACTTGGGACCAATATTGAAAGATGAGCAGAATGAAGAGGTGCCTCCTTTTTATGTTAGCCTTATCATTCATGTCATGAAATTAAACAATTACATGTTGGATTCAAGAACCTCTCATAACCTCATTCCTAAATTAATCATGGATAGGATGGGACTGGAAATTACTAGACCATATAAGCATTTGTTTTCCTCTGATTCAAAAAGAGTTCAATGTATTAGTTTAATAAAAGTTGTTGTTTTTGGTCTTACACAAGTTCTCGCCAAGTCAGTGGTAATGGACATTGTGGTAGCATACATTCCACCTAATTTTGGCATGGTGTTATCAAGATTATGGGCAGCCAAGATCAAAGGCACCATGCAGATGGACCTAAATTATGCCACCATTCTTGTTTTTGGTGAGAAAATAAAACTATACAGAGAAACAAGGATGGCTTATATGGTAAATAGTAAGGACAAACCTCATAATTTCCCAATCTATGTTGTTGATATTGAATTAGGATTTTCTATACTTTTCAATGAATTGACTGATGAAGAAGAAGATGAAAAGAAAGAAGAAAATCAAAAAATCAGTGAAGAAAAGGCAGAAGGTTGGTAGTTATTACATTTTGATGGATCAATAGGAAGAGAGGGGGTTGGAGCAGGAATTTGGATCAAAACTCCAAAGGATGAAAGTAAGTTCTTTTATTACAAACTAAACTGTGATTTCACAAATAACATGGCTGAGTATGAATCTTTATTTTTGGGTTTAGAAATTTTGAAAAGAATGGGTGCCCAAAAGATTTCTGTTTGTGGAGATTTTGAATTAGTGATTAAGAAAGTTGAGGGTGTATATCAAAATAAGGATGTAAGAATGAGGGCATATAGAAATTTCATCATGGAGCTGTTAGTGAATTTTCAAGAATATTCATTTATTGTGAAGACTAGGGACCAAAACTCAGTAGTTGAATTCCCTACTTGTCTCTGCAAGTCTGTTTATTATTCTTTCTCATTTAGCTGAAAGATATGAGGTTGAAGTTCATCATAGGCCTGTTATCCCTGACAATATAATTCATTGAAATGTTTTTGAGGATGAACAACAAGTCAACAAATTTATAGAATTGAAAGAGGAGTTTGAAAGCACACAAATGGACCAGCAAAACATGCTTGCTTAAATAAAGGGGAATTTTGAAGTGTTACAGCTAAAGAATAATACTATACCCAAAGGTCTAATCCCACTTGAAAAGAATTTTGACGAGAATGATGTGTTTAAATATCCTAGGATACAAGCTGATGAGGAAGAGGTAGAGAGTTGTAACCTTATTACAGTAGAAATGCCAAAAATGATTAAGATTTCAAAGTTTCTTTCAGTTGACATGAAACATAAATATATTGAGATGATGAAAAGGTTCATAGATGTTTTTGCATGGAGTTATGCTGATTTGAAGAAGTATTGTCCTACTATCATTCAACATACCATTCCTATTAAAGAAAATGAAAAGCCTTTCAAACAGAATTTGAGGAGGATTAATCCACTTCTCATGCCTCTAATTGAGAAGGAAATAAAGAAGCTCCTTGATTCCAAAATCATTTTTCCAATCAGATTCTCAAAGTGCCTTGCAAACTTGGTTCTAGTCAGAAAAAAGAGTGGAGAAATCAGAATCTGCATTGACTTCAGAAACTTGAACAAAGCCTCTATGAAGGAAAACTACCCTCTCCAAAAGATGGACCAAATTCTGTAGAACATTGTTGGTTCCCAAAGGATGTCTATGTTGGATGGTTTTTTAGGGTAGAATCAGATACTTGTGCATCTAGAAGATCAAAAGAAAACGACTTTTTCCACACCATGGGGCACATTCATGTATGCCAAAATTCCCTTTGGTCTGATGAATGCAGGAGCAACTTTTCAATGAGCAATGGAAATTTCATTTTCTGAGGAGAAGGATAAGTTGGTGGTGGTATATATGGATGACATAACAATTTTCTCAAGGAGAGAATAAGACCATTTGAAGCATCTAGAAAAGATTCTGCTGAAGTGTAGAAGGTTTGGAATTTCTTTCAATCCCACTAAAACAAATTTTGCTCTGACTTCAAGGAAGTTACTTGGGCATATTATATCTAAATATGGGATTAAGATTGATCCAAACAGGGTTAATTCCATTCAAAAAATAGATCTGCCTAGAAGCAGAAAGGAAATTCAGTATTTCCTTGGAAGGGTGAATTTTGTGAGGAGGTTTATTCCTAATTTCTTGAGATTTTAAAATACATAACTAAGATGCTGAAGAAATGAGTTGACATCAAGTGGAAAATAGAAGAAAAGAACTCATTTGAGGAGATCAAGAAGGCACTTAGTCAAGCACCAGTCTTGATCAACCTAGATTTTTCAAAGGAATTTCTGGTTTTTACGTTTGCATCAGAAAATACAATTGTTGGAGTTTTGCTGCAGAAAGGATAGCAAGGTAATGAGCAGCCCATTTCATTTTTTGGCAGGACCTTAGCTAATTCAGAGCTGAAGTAAAACATCTTAGAGAAGTAGGCCTATGATTTGGTCAAAGCCATCAAACATTTCAGAATTTACATTCTGCATTCTCATGTTATAACATTTGTTCCTAATGCTGTTGTGAAGGAAATATTAACTCAAGCTGATCCTGATGGTAAAAGAGGGAAGTGGATAGCTAACTTGATGGAATATGATATAGAAATCAGACCTACAAAATGGGTGAAGGGTCAGGGGCTAGCAAAACTGATGGCACAATCCAATTTTGACTGTCTTGATATGAATTTAATTGCAGAAATTTCAGAGATATTAGATGAAAATGAAGAGCTAATTACCATTTAAAAAAAGTACATCCTTTCTGACTGGTACAAACACATTGTTTTTGTCTTATATCATCATAGAGCTCCTAGTGAATTGACAAAGTCTCAAGAAAGTTTTGTGAAGCTAAAATCCCTAAGGTACTGTGTCATTGATAAAAATATGTATTGGAATGATACTGGTGGTATTATTTTGAATTGTTTGCTGGAAGAAGAGGCAGAAAAAGTGATTGAGGAGTTTCACAAAGGAGATTATGGAGTTCATCATTATTGGAAGGCAAAAACAAATAAGATTCTCAGAGCAGGGTACTACTCATCTACTATGTTCAAATATATTTACAAAAATATTGTTGCCTTCCATGAATGCCAGATTTTTGATGGTAAGAAAAAGCTTGTTCCTTTACCCTTGATGCCTATCTATGTTGAGGCGCCATTCCAGCAATGGGGGCTAGATTTTGTTGGTGAGATTCATCCATCATCTTCAGGTTAGCATCGCTGGATCCTGACAGTGACTGATTATTTCACCAAGTGGATTGAAGCAATCCTAACTAGGTAAGCAAATGATTCAGTTATCATTTCATTTTTGGAAAATAATATATTGTCTAGGTTTGGCTACCCTATGAAGATCATCACTGAAAATGCACAAGCATTCAAATCCAAGAGGTTGATTTATTTTTGTCATCAATATCACATTACACTTGGGCATTCTACTGCATATTATCCACAAGGTAATGGCCTTGCTGAATATTCTAACAAAAGCATTGTGAGGATTAGTAGGAAGGTGTTGTAGGAAAATAAGAAGTTATGGCATTTGAAGCTGAAGTATGCTCTGTGGGATGATAGAGTATGCACAAATAGGTCAATTGGAACTTCATCTTATGAGTTGGTATATGAGGCTGAAGCTATTTTTCCTACATCCTTGGGAGTTCCTGCCTTGAATTTGTTGCAAGGATTAGAGGAGGAGCCAAATGAAATTCAAAGGAGGATTAATCAGTTGATAGCATTGCAGGAAAAAAGGGAGGATGTCTAGAACATCAATCAACAATCTCAAAACAGAATTAAGAAGACAATTGACAGGAAGGTCAAAGAGGAAAAATTTCAAATTCATGATGTGGTTTTGAAGTGGGAGGCCAGGATTGAAGAAAATGGGAAACATCGTAAGTTTGAGAATATCTGGAAAGGTCCATTTATAGTAGCTGCATTTCATGGAAACAACACTTACATACTACAGGAGATGGATGGACAACTTTGTGCTGGATGACCTGTCAATGGTAGGTTTTTGAAGCACTATTCCTCTTAAGTTTTACTAATCTTTCATTCCATTGTATATATTCCATTTTAATATGTTTTTCTTCTAATAAAGACAAGTTTATCATCAAGCTTGAGCCCGAGGTGAAGGCCATTAGAGTTTGAAGGAAAGCTTGGCAAATTTCAGAGTTTTTGCTTTCAAGAAGATGGATAGCATTGGAACTATAGGTTCTTTGGTGTACCACAGGGGTACACCATCCCAGGTGGAGCCACTGTTATCACTCATAAAAAATGAAACATCATTTGACATAGTATTATGAGTTCATTTGTCAAAGGTATGGTCATAGAGTTCATTAGGAAAATTTAATTTTTTTCATATTAGCCTATCCTAAGGTCAAAACCCACCACCATTCAAGTCATATCATGTCCCATCAGTCATAATTTGCTGACATATTTCATTTTCTAAGTTTTTGAATTCGAAAAGGTCACTTTAGCCAAGATTTCTTATTTTTGTAGTGAATTACATAGTAAAAAGGCAATTTTCGCTACGAAACTGCTAATACTTTCGTAGCGACAATGCCCAGAAATGAACTAACTACGCTACGAAAAGGGGTTTTTTTGTCTGCCTTTTCAAATTCAGTTCAAGGTGTCAGTCAATGATTAGAAGTGTTAGGGTGGATGTCATTTGAGTCAGTTATGGTTAAATCAATGTATAATGGAAATGGATGAGGTCATTAATACCATTTTTAGCATGTATGGGTCATGATTAAGACATGGGATGTCATCAAAACTTTAAAACATTACCCAATTGAGTCATTTTTCATTATCCACTCCATATTTGCATGCTACTAAGTTTTGGAGAGTTTTTTCACCAAGCCAAGCTCGTTGCTAAAATTTTCAAAAGTTGCAGGTGTCATTGATCAAGCGAGGCAGAGAAGGAATAAAATCATCATGGCTATAAAGAGGAAGACCAAAAAAGGTGTCCACAACCTCAGATATGAGCCATTAGACATGAATTTTATTAATAAGACCCAACTTCCTTAGAAGTTTTCAGAAGAACAAGGTGTTTGCAGTTTTGCTAAAGGTTGCAAGGGTGCCATGTGCAGGTTTCTAAGGAGTTTTGCATCAGTTTCAATGGGACATCTTCAAAGGTGGGAATGTTGAACCTTACTGTAACAGCAAGGACCATTGAAGCAGCAACAACATCCCTAGAAGAGGAGAACAATGGTTCAAAGGCTTCAAGTTCACCATGCAGGATTGTAAATAATTTATCAAGCCAAAGCAAAGTGAGATTGATCTCACAAATTCCATCCCAAGGAGCTACCGAAAAGACAACTTCTCAAAGTTGCTGCTAATCATTCAGAAGTACTTCACATGTGAAGGGAGGTATCATTTGGTTTATTCCTATCACCTTAGACTTCTGCTACATTTTGTTGGTAAGAGGTCGCTTGATTTACCTTTTTACTTCTACAAAATATTAGCTAAAATGTCAGACAAAGTTCAAGCTAAATCTGAAGAAAATAAAATCTCACTCTTTCATCATGGTTTAACCAATTACTGGTTTTAGAGGAGTTAAATAGATTAGGCAGAGACTAGTCATCTTTTCTATTTGTCAGTGGTTTTGAAGTAGATTCCATCACTCCTAAGAGAACTCCTAAACCTAGAGATATACCATCACCTTCAGTGGGAGAGAAAATTGAGCCAGTGATCATGGAAACAGAGCCATTGCAGAAAGATGACACACCTACAAAAACAAAATCCAACAATGAGAAAACATGGTAGAAAGAGGGTTACAAGAAGCCAAATAGTGGCTAAGGGTAACTTAGAAGACATTCTGCATGTTATTGATATTGAAGAAACTCCCATAGTCCAAGCTGAAGATATAGATGAGGGAGGAAAGAAGCTCAAGAAAGCCAAAACAGCTAAGAAGTTAGAGTTTGAAGGTGAATATGTAGGATTCATGTTTCAAGCTAGGAACCAATGACAAGACATGCCAGAAAGTTCTTGGAAAGAAATAAATAAGTTCAGAAGGTCACTAAAACTGTCCAGCCACCACCAAGCATCATTGAACTTTCCTCACCTGCAAAATAAGAATTAGTCATTAAACAAAGGAAAGGAAAAGAGAAAATCATTGAAAAATAAGAGATTGAGGTCCTTAAGGAGCAGTTGAAGCTGTAAAATGATGAAATATCATTCTTGAAGAAAGAGGCAAGGAATCACAAATTTCAAAAGGTACAGTTTGAGAAAATGAAAGAGATTTGGGAGGATCAAGTCACAAGTATATCTAAGACCTTGGAAAACACAGAAAAACTGATCAAATGGACTAAGCCATTGAGAGGAGAGGTGAAACATATCAGAAAAGTGAACCTGCACCTACAGTCTAAGAACATGACACTAAAATACCAAGTTAAAGACCTACAAGAACAACTAGAATTGATTCATGAAGAGCTGGAGAAGAAGGGCTTAAAGATGTATGTGGTTGAGGAGCCCATATCTCAACTGATTATTAATGAAGAGGAAACACCATAGGGGTATTAAGTTGAGATTCATTATGCTTTAGAAGGTTCATGGCCTGCTAAAGACAAAGTTTTTACAATTGGAGATCTCCTTTTTGAGACAGTGTTGAAATCTAGAAATTATATAGTTTTTCATAGTTTTGTAGTGTTTCCTAGGCTTAAAACCAGGAAAACGCTACGAAAATTTCTGTAGCATATTATTTTATTCCAAAATCATTTGTTGTAGTTTTGAGGAGGGAATTTAATGGTGTTGATGTGCCATTACTTGGTTGACACCATAGAACAGAAAAGGAGCAGAATTTTTTGGGTGCAAAAGCTATTTTTTGGACGTTACGAAAGCTCACTATGAAATTGTCCTGTTATCGTAGCAAGCTATTTTTGAAGTTTTTGGAGCATCCTAATGGCAGTTCTGGACAACTTGACTCTTCCAACAAGACAAGGGACCTTACCATCAAACATTTATGACTTGAAGAAAGTGCTATGGAGACAACTCATCAACCAAAGCTTTCGTAGAAGATAAAGATCTTACATTCCTGGAAAATAGGGTTTTGTTCCACATGTATAGGAGGGTTTTTAATATGTAAAGTAGTGATGAACTATGTCATAGCCTATTCGAGCATGCAATGCTTATTTGTAACTGATATGTAATTGTTTCAAAGATAAGCTAGAAAGATGTAATAAATAAGAGTTTGATTCCAACCAGGAAATGTCTTCTTTATGGTGTAGCTGTCATTTTCATGTTAAAATACATGTTTTTCTATTATATGAGGTGTCATAGGAAGAATTTTATGAATCTAGCCATCAGGAAGATCATCCTTGCTGTAAGAATGTCTATTTAAAGGAAAATTATCGAAGTAGTAAAGGGTTGGAGATTTTTTGCACCAAACTACTGCTTTATGTATTTTGACTTATATCAGTAATAAAGAGGACTTTCTTCTTGACAGACCTGAGATTCTCATGGGGTTTTTAATTTTTTTCTGATCTATATCTTTATGTTTACCACTTGCAGTAGATTTCATCCCTATTACTCATAATTCATATGTTTATGCTCTGACTTCCTTTAGTGATGAAATGACTTTTTTGCTCTATGTTTCATGTGTGATTTGCCTTTGTTAAAGACCCCTATCTGCCTCAACTTCCATGTCAAGAAACGTTGCCACTGAAAATACTGATTTTTGACTCCATATGCCTAATGGTAGCAATTTTGTATTCTTTCAACCTGCAATCATAAAACACAAATTACCTTTCAAACAAAGTTAGACATCTAGTACTATCGTTATCAAATATCATAAACCCCTTTGAGAGAGCCCTCTCAGACTGAAGAGGCTAAGCTTCAGTCAAAAGCTGGTTTGAAGCAGTTACATAGAGTTGTTTGATCAGCAGCCAATCAAGTACAATTTTCTAATAACACCTTCTAGAACTTACGGGTTGTATCCACTTAGACCTTAGGAAATATTAATTTTCCTTTTTAATTTTATTTTAGATTTAAAACCCCATCTTGGGTCCAAAATCCCATTGCTTGGCTTCTTTGCCCACAAAGAATTTTGTGACCAAACTAATAAAAACCCATCTCACTAGGCTTGTGGAGTACCTCCCAAGCTACATAATTCAACAACATAGTCTACTTGTAGTAACCGTAACTTGGTCAAGCTCTTGTAGTCAAGCGAGGGCTTGGTTGGGTTCCCAAGTTGAAAATTAAGTAAGGGTATTTATGAGGGCATGATATCTTATAGGGAGGGTCATAGAATGCACATTAGGAATGAAAAGGCATGCTAACACATGTCGGGGCATATCAAGGGATAACTAGGTCAAAATGCATGGAAAGGAACGAATAAGAGTGTGTGCTTTCGAATTCAAGTGTGCAAAGGATGAAGTGTGTTAGGAGAAATTCATAATAGGATTTATAGGAGGCAATCCTACAGTTGTTATATGGGGCTCAACATAGCAGTTTTAGACAAAGGGAGATCACTTTGTGTTAGGCACAGCATTATTTGAACTTTAGCTATTTTTTTTATATGAGATGTGGCACACTTTGGCTACATGCTTACGTTTTAAACTATTCTAGATAATTTCATATTGTACATTATTGTGTATAAGTTTTAGGGCACTCGACTTGTGTCGGATTATATCTTGTGTGCCTTGTGCATCTTGTGGTTCTTGCAAACTCTCAGTTAATTTTCCTTTTATTTATATGAACTGAACATACATGCTAAATATTTCCTCTGTAAGCTATGTTGCTTAGTTTTTTTATGGCCATGGCTAGATCATGTGATCCTTGTCTTGGTAACTAGTTAAGTGGGACAATTTGAACTTGGACATGAGTGGCATAAGATGATTTATAGGTAGTTCTTAGGTGAACAAGGTACAATCTACTTGTAGTAGGTGCAATTGGTGAAGTTGTTGCGGTTGAAGCAAGCCAATATTGTCACATGAACTGGAGTAGCCAAGGAATTGATTAGATTCCCAAGTCGTGAAAAAATGTAAAGGATAGTTGTGAGGAAATGAGTGCCAAGGCGTTCTAGGGAATGCTAAGATGTGTCAGATAGTTTGAATGCATGTCAAAAATGCTAAGATGTGCTAAGTGATAAGGCATGCCAAGATTTTTAAGGGTGTGTCAATGCGTTCCAGGGACTATCAAGGCAACAAAAGGAAGAAACAAGTTAAACCACAAGTAAATGAACACATAAGAGGGTTAATAAGTCATCAATTTACCTTTTCCAAGAGGGGAATGCTAGGTAGTACACCAACACTAGGCACCAATAGGTGCCAAGTGAAAAGTCTTAGTGCATTCTAAGTGCCAAGTCTTCCTTTATTGCTTCTCATATACTTTCCAACAGTTGATCTCCAATGAATTTAAAATTAAATCATACCAAATCATGCCAAGGCATGTCAACATATTCCATACATGCATGCTATGAAGTGGAAGGGCATGTTGAAGAGTGCTCAGGTGTGCTAGAGAGTGCTAATGCATGTTGAGGAGTGTCAAGGAGTACTAGGACAAAACATTAAAGGAGAACTAGCTGAAAATTCATGGAAGTTAATGAATATGAGGTACACATTCCAGGGTCTAGTGTTAATGAATGCCAGTTTTCATGCCAAGGATGGAGTGATAAGGTATGCTAAGTGTTAGTATGAATCTTGATTCGAAGTGTATGAAAAAAGACCACTTTAGCTACGCATAACAAACAACCCTAACAGCAGAAATGACTGCTAATATCTTTAGATATGCAATTAGATGATCAAGACAAATGCTGTAAAAATATAGATCTATGCATTAGAAGACATTAAACAGTAGGAAAATAAGATTTACTCCATAGATCCAATATACAAGAAAATAATATATCCAATGAATATTTTTATTAATGGCACCTGGGAGGAAAACACAAGAGGGTGTTCCCTGTTCTCCTTAATGGGATGGATTCTTGTAAGTCCTAAGCACTTCAGATTTAGAATTCCTCTCCCTTGATGGTGTAGAAAACCCAGACAAAAATGGAAAAGTATGGCTATGATTATGGATCAATAGCCAGACCAAGTGTTGAGATCCAAAGTGATCTTTAGGCAACAAAAGGTGACAAATGAATGGGAAAACCCTTCTATTTATAACAAAATATTGAGTTAGTCTAGAGATTGGTGCACAATTAAAATATTATTAACCAAATCTAGATCCAACTTTTATGGAATATTTTATTATATTTGTTGGAGGGAAAAGGAATTTGACTTGAGTCAAATCCCCTTATTTGTAAATAATAAATAAATAAATGATTTATTTATCATTTTAAGGATATGATTAAGTAATAATAAATAAATAAATGATTTATTTATCATTTTAAGGATATGTTTGAGTAATAATCAAACAAATAATGATTTATTTAATTATTTAAGGGTGAATTAGTCATATTTAACAAAGAATATTATTTAAATAAGATTTAAACAATTATTCTTAGAAAATAATAAGATAAATAATGATTTATCTAATTAATTTCCTTATTTTGGGTTAAATATAACCAAAAAAATTAATTAAACTACTGTTTAACTAATTATTTCTTGAGGAAAATCAAACAAATGTATATTTATTTAATATTTCCTTATGGGGTTTCTTGTTTAGACCATAGAAAACTTAATAAAGGTGATTTACTAAGTTATTTTCATAGTGAAAGCAATTTTACTTGGAGTAAAATTGGTCTTACATGATGTACTTGGGTCCATCTAATGACAATAGGTTAGATGACCAAAAAATGGTGTAACAGATTGCCCCCCAGCGTGCGAGCATTAGGAGCTATATAATGTTCCTAAATTAGCTTCAGCTAATTTGGAACATTAATTTTGCCTTATTTATTTTGTATTTCATGATTAATGAATAAATTGTAAGGGAGGATGTCTAGTCCTCTTGCAAGTCAAGAATAAATCAGTACCTATGTGAAAAGAAACATATTTAGGCCATTGGAATAACATCTTGTAGGTGTGAAAGGGCCAAGATCACCAAAGGAGATCCTATTTGACCAATTCAACAATGTTGTTTAGGTTCATTGAACGTCCTTGATGGACTGCGTAGTTCTAGAAGGGGTTTCCAAGTTGAAAGGAAACAAAAGATGAAAGTGGTTTAGGGTTTGCCAAGAGACTCAAATGTTATAAAAGGAGGATGAAGGCTCATGAGGAGGTTGTTGATCATATTTCATTTTCTGAGCTTGCTAAGGCAAATCCATTTCTCTTTGCTTTTTAGCAAGAGAAAGAGAGGATCTCCTGTTTAGGAATCCTCCATCCTTCTTTGAGTAGCTCTTGGAGGGAAGTGTGCTAGATTGAACCATTATCAGGTTGGAGGCCAAGATATTCTTGTATTGATAGCACTGGCTCATTGAGGGTTTTGTTGCTGCTGCAAGTGTAGTAAGTGGAATTCTAGATCTACAAGGATCTAGTTGTTTTTGGAGTCTCCTCTCAGGGAGGGTGTCTTGTGACCACTGGAAGAGGGTATCCATTGTATTTTGATTTAAGATCTGTATATTTCATATTATTTACTAGTATGCTTAAGCTACTATGTAGTCCCCTTGGATAACTGCGTTATTTCTCATGTACTGCTTCTCTATTGTCTAGATCTATCATTGTACTTGTTTTTGCTGATTGAGGCTTGCCTTTCACCTTCAATATTTATGAAGTAGCTTGCTGATATCTTATGCTCAGATCTGATGTATATTATGAATAAATTCATCTTCAGAAATTACTGAAGCTTTCTACAGTTGTGTGTACAAAAATTTAGATCTACACTTTCTAGTGCATTATTTTGTAGAAACCCTAAGGGAATCTTGATTAGAAGGCTGAGTAGTTTCCAGATCTAATATGGATCTGATGTTTCAGCCATGAATTTTCTATATATTTTTAATATAATATTATACTACTGAAGCACACTTAGAGGGACGCTGTCTATTCATTTATGCACTTTCTACATACATTGTAGCTCCTATTTCTGAAGATTACTTGCTTATTCCTTCATATAATTCAATGTATTTCTTGAGAAGCTCAATTAAAAGTCTTATTTTCTACTGATATACTGTAATAAATGTCTAATTTCTGATTTCCAGTGACTCTTTTCTGAAACTGTGCAATTCTGAAGTGGGTTCTTCTTCATTCCATTAGCTCTTCTCTTTAGTTGTTTTTTAACTAGTCAGCTTCGTGGGAGGTCTGTTTAAGGCCCTTAAACCCATTTTTTTTTCCTGAAATTTAGCATGGAGGTCCCACAAAACCTATAATAAGGGAACCTAGCCCTGGTCTACGTTATTCTTGCACCATTTTTCTTATACAACATTTTCCTTGAGCCTCTTGTAGTTTTTCCAAACGTGGAATTTCTCTCTTCTTACTTGTTTGGTTTTTTCTTCTCTTTGGATCCACTCTTTAGATCTGTAGATATAAGGTTCCCAAGGGCAGAAAAATCCAAGAGGAGTGTGCCATTTCCACACTTTCTATGTTTCATTAGTCTTCTATAGACAGAGTCTGGAATGGGCCAGGAAGCCTCTGTTTTTCATCATCTCCTTAGAGGTGACATAACCAGTAAATGCCCTACCAGTATATCTCTGGTTTAGAATTTTCTGGTGTGTTTTCCACACTACTATGATACCATAGTGGAATATCTTAAGATATTCCCTACTGAGCCTATTTTTCCCCATTTAAAATATTACAGTGGTATCAGAGCATGATCTCTGGCTCCACCTGTGAGATCAATCTATCAGTGAAATCAAGAGAAAGGGAAACATGAGGAATATGAGTTTAATCTCATATATTTTCAGATTTAAGAAGAGCCTCCCCAAGGAGGATGTGCAAGAAGAAAAGAGAAGCAATAGTGAAGCTCCCAAGGAGTTTCAAAAGGAAGATCTTCCAATCAGATCTACAAGATCTGTGCATGAGGAAAATTCTGAATCCTCATCTCATGGATATGTGCACTCAACCATATCATCAGAGCTTCAAAATTTTTCCAGTGATTCCTTCATGAAGGGGGAAAAAGAGGGTGTGAGCTTGATTGATGCATTGCCAAGGGCAAGATCTCCATTTGGTGAAGAGTCCTCATCTCAAGAGGAAAGCATGAAGGTTTCTCCTTCAATAGTTGATCAAGATCTATTGTCCCTCATTGATGATGGGAAAATTTAAATTATTGAAGAGGAGGAGAAGGAAGTGGGAGATGAGAACGTAGTCACCTCAAGGGCACCTCAAGCACTTCATGAGGAAGAGGTTGAAGCACTTGCTCCAAGAGAAGAGACTCTTGCACCCTTGCAAAGAGTCCCACAGGATCTCATGCATGAGGAGCATGCACTATCATTGATCAATGATGAGGTCTTGGAGATAGGAGATGTAGAAGAGGAGGAAGGGCATCACAAGGTGGAGAGCATGAACCCTTCTCTACTTCAGATCTTGGAAGAAAAAAGAAGGCAAGAGGACTTATGCATTGAAGGTAGGGATAAAACTGTCTGCCTACATCCACATTCTACTCCATGCCTTGACACCTCTTTGCAAGGAGGTCCACTACTAGGAGCACCTCTTGATAGGAGGCAATCTAAAGTGTTCTCTCAACTGTGGGCTGCATATGCATACTTGGCTAAGGAGGGAGCCTTGGGAGAAGCTAGCACAGTGCAGAGAATATCTCAAGCATTCAGGAGAGAGATGAGCAGTTTCATGAAAGGGACATTGCAAACTCCCACTCAGATATCTGTGTTGAGAAAGGAGAAATCAGAGATCTATAATGGCATGAGCATGAGGGCACATGGAAACTCCATATCTTTGGGGTAGCCCATGATCTCTTCATTCACAAAGGGGATTTGTGAATATGGCAAGGGGATCCTAACCCTCTTGTATACATGGGCCAAAAGGAGGAGGTCTTGGAGAACAAGGACTTTCCAAGGGGAAGTTGATTTCCATATCCTTCGATCTTGTATTGTGCAATAATAGCTGCACATGGGGAAGCAAAAGGAAGATAATGATGCTCCAACATGTGATTTTGATATCAGGGATGTCAAATATGGGAGCCATGAGAAGACAGGGGTTACATTTCAGACCTCTACAGTGTTGTCATTCTTGGAGAGCTTGGACCCTTGTTGGGATTCCCAACTCACAATGGAATACTCCAAGGACCTTTTCACATGGGGGGTTCTTGAAGGGGAAGTGAAGGATGAAAGGTTCAAGGTGGTAGATGGAGCTATCTATTTCTATAATCTTATTCTTTTGGCTAGTGACTCCAAAATCAAGGAGGGACTATTTGATGCCATCTATGAAATCCTGCTTTCCAAACCCACTGGTTTTGTCAAAGCATATCATATTCTCTTGGGTGGATTCATATGGGAAGGATACAAATAAGATGTGTACTCTCATATGAAGAAGTGCATGGACTAATTGGTAGAGGAGGAGGAACATAGCTCTTGGGAGGAGCCACCATTCACACCTCCTTATTCTTTGAGTGTGAGAGGGAACTCATCCATAAGTTACCCCACTGATGTAAAAAAAGTATATAGAGAGGCCCATCCTCTTGATCTTTATTTTGTATCTCCTATATGATTATATTTTTCTGACACTCATTTGCAGGGCATGGTGCCAAGATGGGACACTAAGTATGGTGAGTTTCATGGGCCATCTAAGGCCATGAACTATGTTGAGGCAGTCTATTCCTTGGAGAACCTTGGGAAGCTATTATATTCCTCATGGTGTGATTTTTTTACACCAACCATGATGTACATTCTCCAAGCATTCCAAAGACATGAGGCAGCAAACAAGTGTTGGGGGAGACACTTGTCATATCTTATTTTATGGCAGCTAAGGATAAAACTGCGCTAGTTGCACATGAGGGAACATATTCCTTCTTATCTATCATACATGGCAGCTAGCATGCTTCTAATCATGATCCCACAAGCTAAATATGTCCTTATCTTTGTTGGGGCCATAGTTGGATGAAAGGCACACTTGTTGAATGTGCCCTTGGGGGAAGGAGTTCCCCATTCTTTTTGCATTGCATGCTTCCATGGGAGCATGAGATTTTGTATGGCCACTATGATAAATCATTTGTCTCTTTGTAAGGTGAGCCATATGTTGGATGGGGACATGCCTCTCACATGTAGTGGGGAGGAGATCTTCTATGGATTTCCAAGCTGGGAGGTAATCCAATTCATTTTGATGATAGCATGGGGATGGGAGTCTTTCATGGATCATGAAAACCCCATGATAGACATCACTTCTATCTTGAGGAGGCCATGGATCAGCAAGAAGGTTTCCACAACAACCTTCCATTTCTTCATGAGGAGAGCCTTTGAGTTTACTCATCAAAGGAAAACTTGCATCTTAAGGAAGGACCATTGGGAAGAAAAAGATATTACAGAAAATTCAGAGCCATGGAGGAGACTATTTGATGAGGAGGCCACAATAGAAGAAGGAGGAGTTTTGTAGCACCCTTGCAGTTGCTTGAGGACAAGCAACATTTGGGAGGGGGAGGCTGTAATGTTCCTAAATTAGCTGAAGCTAATTTAGGAACATTAATTTTGCCTTATTTATTTTGTATTTCATGATTAAGGAATAAATTGTAAGGGAGGATGTCTAATCCTCTTCCAAGTCAAGAATAAATCAGTGCCTATGTGAAAAGAGACATATTTAGGCCATTGGAATAATATATTGCAGGTGTGAAAGGGCCAAGGCCACCAAATGAGATCCTATTTGACCAAGTCAACAGTGCTGTTTAGGTTCATTGAACCTCCTTGATGGACTGCTCAGTTCTAGAAGGGGTTTCAAAATGTGAAAGGAACCAAAAGATGAAAGTGGTTTAGGGTTTTCCAAGAGACTCAAATGTTATAAAAGGAGTATGAAGGCTCATGAGGAGTTTGTTGATCATATTTCATTTTCTGAGCTTACTAAGGCAACTCCATTTCTCTTTGTTTTTTAGCAAGAGAAAGAGAGGATCTCCTGTTTAGGAATCCTCCATATTTCTTTGAGTAGCTCTTGGAGGGAAGTGTGCTATATTGAACCACTATCAGGTTGGAGGCTAAGCTATGCTTGTATTGACAACGCTGGCTCATTGAGGGTTTTGCTACTGCTACAAGTGTAGTAAGTGGAATTCTAGATCTGAGAGGATCTAGTTGTTTTTGGAGTCTCCTCTCACGGAGGGTGTCTTGTGACCACCGGAAGATGGTATCCATTGTATTTTGATTTTAGATCTATATATTTCATCTTCTGTACTATTCTACTTAAGCTACTGTGCAGTCTCCTTGGATAACTGCGTTATTTCTCATGTACTGCTTCTTTATTGTCTAGATCTATCATTGTGCTTGTTTCTGCTGATTGAGGCTTGCCTCTCACCTTGAATATTTATGAAGTAGCTTGCTGTTATCTTATGCTCATATCTCATGTATATTATAAATAAATTCATCTTCAGAAATTACTGAAGCTTTCTGCAGTTCTGTGTACACAAAGTTAGATCTACACTTTCTAGTGCATTATTTTGTAGAAACCCTAAGGGGATCTTGATTAGAAGGCTGAGTAGTTTCCAGTTATGATATGGATTTGATGTTTCAGCCATGAATTTTCTTTAGATCTGTAATCTAATATTATACTGCTGAAGCACACTTATAGGGACACTGTCTATTCATTTCTGCACTTTCTACATACATTGCAGCTCCTATTTCTAAAGATTACTTGCTTATTTCTTCATAGAATTCACTGTATTTATTTAGAAGATCCATTAGAAGTATGATTTTCTACTGATATACTGTAATAAATGTCTGATTTCTGATTTCCAGTGACTCTCTACTGAAACTGTGCAATTCTGAAGTGGGTTCTTCTTCATTCCATTAGCTCTTCTCTTTAGCTGATTTTTAACTAGTCAGCTTTGTGGGAGGTCTGTTTAAGGTGCTTAAACCCATTTTTTTTTTCCTAAAATTTAGCATGGAGGTCCCACAATATCTATAATAAAGGAACCCAGCCCTGGTCTACATTATTCTTGCACCATTTTTCTTATACAACATTTTCCTTGAGCCTCTTGTAGTTTTTCCAAACGTGGAATTTCCCTCTTCTTACTTGTTTGGTTTTTTCTTCTCTTTGGATCCAATATTTAGATATGTAGATCTAAGGTTCCCAAGGGCATAAAAATTCAAGAGGAGTGTGCCATCTCCACACTTTTTGTGTTTCATCAGTCTTCTATAGACAGAGTCTAGAACGGGCCAGGAAGCCTATGGTTTTCATCCTCTCCTTAGAGGTGACATAACCAGTAAATGCCCTACCAGTCTATCTTTGGTTTAGAATTTTCTAGTGTTCTTTCCACACTACTGTGATCCCATAGTGGAATATCTTAAGATATTCCCTACTGAGCCTATTTTTCCCCATTTGGAATATTACAAGCTAATCGTATGACTGAAGTATGTTGTAAGAATTCAATCACTAGACATCGAAGGGGAAGTCAAAGAGAGAGAAGTATAAGTTAAAACAAAGTGCTGAAATACATAGACCCTGAGGAGGTGACTTGCAGGTGAAACAAGTCTTTTTATTGAGTGAGTACTTTCTATAGGCGATGGGGGAGGCATGCCTATGCCCATCGAGGCAATAGTACAAACAATAAGGCACCCGAAAAACCGCGGACTGCAATAATAAAGTATATGCTAGCATAAACATGAGGCAGATGAATGACATAACAATGAATCCCACATACATATTGTGCCTGGGATAACAACCAGGACTTGTACAATGATATCTGAGTACATGAGATATAAATGCAACCCAGATGCCTCTGAAAACAGGAAAGGGCTCTAAAAATTTGACTGATACATGCAAACGAAAAGGCGCTGCAAGCAGCTGAGGCTGATATCATCAAATTTATGGAGCTGTATCGAAGGCTGTAATGAAGAGGTCATACAAGTGTGTGGGGGGCTACTTGTAGGGCCACCCCCTCATGAGGGCTGCGACATCTCACACACACCCAGGAATCATCGATGTCAGCTGCTGCATCACTCAACCATCAAGTATACGGATCTCGATCATGTTGAAAGGAGTTGGAGTTGAGAACCAATCAAGTTAAAAGGAAATAAGGAGTCCCTTTGCCTAATGTGGGGCACCAAACAAGAGTGGAAGCTGGAACCAAGGTACATCGCCCTCTAGACCTTTCTTCTGGAATGAATGAGCTGATGTCGACAAAAGGAGGTTCGCCATAGGTGAGGCAACAAGGAATCCTCAACTAAGGCACGAGGGAAAATAGTAGAGTTACTGATAGACTGACACCAATGATTATGATGAAATGGGGGGGGACTGAGTAGTGAACGAACGACTTCCCTTGTAAGAGCATAAATGCCATGGATGACCTGGTAGCGACTGACATAATATCATGAGGGATAGGGGACAGTGGAACTGAAGGCCATAATGTGTGACATGAGAGAGGGACCAAGCCATGAATGATGGAGGAATATAGCGGGATGTAAAGGGACTCGAGATAGACTCCATGAATGCAATGATGACTCCACTCGAATGCTCTAAACAAGGGTGACTCGATGGTGTTGCCACATGTGTAAAGGGTTCAATGGGGACCATAAAAGCATGAGTAAAAGATGGTAACTCACGACGAAATTCAACACGACCATGGACAAGTATGGAGGCAACATGGTGCCCCCAGTATGAGTGTTTCAAGTGAAGAAAATCGATTTTAAGGAAGGGTGAAGTGGTACTTCTTGGAAAAAATGTGTCCTAGAGAAGTATCAAATCACAAAAAGCTAACAGATACCCATTTGAGGGCTTGGTGAGATCTTTTCAATGGTATATACGGTTTATCAAGCTGAGCTACGGTTTGGTCGCAGTAAGCAAAAGAAAATTTAGGGGTTTTCTTTTAATAAGGCATTTTCCTTCCAGATTCACTCATTTTCCGGTGGAACTATGGTGAATGTCGTGAGGAGAGGAGGCCTTAAATCTTGTGGAGGTTGTACTAGATGAACCAACCATTGGAATTTGAGATCTATCAGTTGTAGGTAAGATGTCTAATCCTACACTTCTATGTAATTGGGTTGAAAGTTCTTTTTAGGTACCCAAAGCTCATGAACAGGCCAGGTCATGTTTTTTGGGGTCTGTTCTGCAACTTGGGTACCAGGTTCTGGCAAAAAACTACAACCTGTCCCAGGAAATGACCTGAACAGTGCGACCTGTCAGAAAAAGGGGTTTTCAGTGCTGTTTTTGGTTGAGATATGGGATTTTAATGGTTGAGGGGCATAGGTGCCCCCAAGCATGTTGTGGACATGCCAAAATGTATTTAGAAAAAGGGAAATCTAAACACATTTTAATAATGTGGTGTGCCATTTGTTTTCGGTATGGTTACGGAGTTTGAGAAAGGAAATAGACGATTACCATCTCTTTTGGTACTGCATATATGAATCAAATGGACTTTAAGTTTCTAGGTTGGCACACATGGTGCTAATATCCCAAAGATAGTATTTGGGATAATGAACTGATGTTCTCCCAGAAAACCTATAGGTTGGTCAACCGCAATGTCTATGAGACTGGGTTGCTGATGAACAATGAAGGGATGATGAGGGGTATCATCCCTAGAGTGATCTTGAAGTGATATGGGACTCTAGAAGTTCTTCTAAATGTGGAAGAATAATGGGACTAGAGTCTTCACGACTAGATTCACTAGGAAAGTGGTGAAGAACTGCTTCTCCTGGTCTCTCCAATATGGGTGCCCCCCTTACCCAAATATTGGGTGTCAATGTAATGGCCACAAGGAGCATGTGGTTTGAATGCATGAGTTCGATGTAAGGGGGATAGATAAATTCAGGAGTGGTCGATGCTTCCATAATTTTGTCACCATAAAAGAAGATGGGGTGACTAATGGAAGAAAGACCACCTGACGTGGCGAAATTACCTTACTCCTCATCATGAGAGGAGAGGTTCATATGCACATCGTCACAAGGGGTAGTGGGAGAGTGAGTAGATAGAGGATCCATCAATGTTGAGACTAGGGAGGGGGCTTAAGGGAGGTTAGGTGAAACATCAAGGGAGGTCTCATTGTGGACTTCCGACCAAGGCCCCATTATCTCAAAATCATAAGGGGAAAGATTAATGGGGTCATCTATGTCCTTGGGTGTTTCTGAAGCAAGATGTGAAAATAAGGGAGCGGGTGACTCATGGCGCTCGGCCTTGAATTGGCATAAGGTTTCTAAAGAGGAACAATACTCTTCTAGGCAAGGACACAGGTGAGTGAAATGGCCATGGAAATCACATAAAGCACAAGGGTGATTTGTGCGCAATGGTTTCAGTTTCGAGATTGAATCGGGTATAGTGACATATACCTCTGGGATATTAGATTCTAGAAACATCTCATTGACCATGGATTTGAGGTGAGACAACTCTGGACAAGTATGGGTGGCATGGCTGACAACATCACACAAAGCACACTGGGTGGTGTGCTTAGGAGGCCAAGAAAGGGTATTTTTTTCTGGGGTAGCCTTGTCCTTTGATGCCCCCTGGTGAGCTTTTCCCTTCTTACCCGAAGTAGTCGCAATGGGAGGTGGTTCCTGTTGAGGTGAATAAGGCACTGCTACAGCGGGAGAAGTCATAGGGACAAGTTGAACCAGGGTTGAAGCAAGATAAGGTTCAAGATGACTAGGCTTTGTGGTGGCTGGAGGATCGAGGTACCAGATGGGAATCCCAAGGGTCAGGTTAGGAAGAGAAAGGGTGGCCATAAAAAGTACTGTGTACACTCCTGGTGGGGGAGCTAGGAATGGTATCTGAAAAGAGGGGTAATGACCAGGCGGGACGGCTCCAAGATGGTTGAGGCTGGGAGGAACCATCCCAGGAGGGTAAAGGGGGTCATGAGTACAAACTGAAGGTGAAGGGATAGGAGAAGAAGGTTCAGAAGATTGATCAGAGGACATCATAAAAATATGGTAATCGGGGGAACCAAATTGAAGAGGTTGAGTGGCCACCTGTCCTTCATGTGGTTGGGTAGCCACAAATCCCTGTTGAGGGAAAGGATTAGTAAGCACAACCGGCTGACTAGGTGCAGGACTGGGAGGAACGGAAGGGATGGCTTGTTGTCCTCTCAATGTTGCTTGAGACTCCCATAGCTATCACATTTGTGGTAGAATAGGACAATAATGTGTATAATGACCATAAACACCACAACAAGAATAGGGCTTGTTCGTACGAAGAGGCCTATCCTACTTGGGCTGAGTAGTGTTAGGAGCATTACCTTGATTAGGTCTAGGATTACCAGAGGCAGCTTGATTTTTATTTCCTTTCCTCTTCCTTTTTGAGGGAGGAGGATTAGTCATGCCCTGTTGTGCATACACCTACCCCAGAGGGGGTGGTGGCTGCTGTTGTGGGGGTTGAGAAGGCAAGGGAGGAGGAGGTGCTAATGCTGGAGGAGCTGGAGCACCAGGCTATGAATACGAATAATAAGGAGGTTGGGTAGCAGTGTGGTAAATAAGAGGTTGGGCAAAAGGAGGAGGCATGCCGTATCCTAGACACCTGCTACCTGGAGGGGGAAAAGTGCCTGAGGTGCTGGCCCCGCCTTGAGAGAAACCATAGCCCATGGGAGGTTGAGCATACGAATTAAAGAGGGCTCCAACGATACCGTTGGTGGCATGAGATGCCCCCGGTGCATTGGCACCACCGGGTCTGGGAAGATCAGGTAGAACGATATAAACATAACCCGACTGAACGTAGATTAGTTCATACTTTAACGCAATTTGGAGAGCGGCTTCCTCGGTTTGAGGAAAGTGCGATGCGACGTCTTTCCCGATAGGTGGTAAGAGAGTCCTATGGAACTAGTCCATGTAGACATGGTCTTCGAAGGGAGGGGCCCGACATAGGCTCCTTCTTCTCCACCATTCTTGAACATGTTCGGATAGGCAGGTCACAGATGATTGACAGAAAGAGGTCAAGATCTCGGTACTAGTGTCGTAAAGAAGGGGAAGCTGGAAATAAGACAAAAAAGCACAGACCAGAGTCACAAAGGTGGTATGAGAAGAATGAGCTTGATCAACATACCACTTAGAAGCTTCGCCTGTAAGTGTTCATTGGAACAACCAAAGACGAACAGAGTCATCGGTAATGGAATTAGAAGAACACCACATGTGGAAAGATCGAATATGATTTGAAGGATCTTCTCGAGCAAGACCTTCAAACTTTGGGATGTATAAAGGGAGCTTTGTTGGCATAGCAGGCCAACTAGCGTCATGGTGGATATGGTCGTTTATCAACTGGTCAAAATTGGGGAGGCTGAGGCCTGCCATGAAAGGGAGCAAGGGTGCAGCCGGGGTAGTGTCCATGGTAGTCCCACTAGTGGTATTTCCGGCGGGAGGGCCAAGGTTACCACTGGCATTAGGTCCTGTGCCAGACATAGTGAAGGCGTCAGGGGGAGAACCGAAGTTGGGACGAGAAGGAGAACCCAAAGGACTAGAAGAAGAGTCGGTGTGTAGACTTGGTAGAGGACTAACTTGAACTCTATGTGGAGGAGTAAGTATTCCAACTAAAAACTGAGGATGAAGGCCAAGAAGTCTCTGGGATAAATGCCTTGGTGGTGCAATGGTGATGACACAAACACAACACAAGGGAAAAAGAGACCAACAAGGGTAGGAAGGTGTAGGATCAAGTGATTACAATGTTGAAACAAGGGCAAAGAGGTGCAGGATCAAATGATTTCAATGTTTTAGAGTCTTTTCTTGGTGGTGTTAACCAAGCCCTTTTTCACTTAGGGTGTGTGTGTAAAAGTGTGTAAATTTTAATTTTTAAACCTAGAAATTTGTAGAGAAAAAGAAAAAGTGTGTTGTATAGTTGTAAATAAACCTACAAATGTCAGTATATAGGCCTGTAAAATAGAAAATAAACAGTTGATAATGCACTAATCTAAACCCAAGGAGGCGGGTCTCCCAACAAATAGTCTATAGGTGAGTAAAAAACTAATCTAAACACACTAAAAAATGCTAATAGATCTAGGTTCAAGAGGGACAGAGATCTAAAAGACAAAATCTGCTTGAAAGTGGTGTAGAAAATAGCAACAAATCATAGGAAAATTGTTGTAAAAAGAGGTGGAGAAAGGCTATCTCCAGGAGGGAAGTGGAGTGCACCCTAAAGGAAAACCCAAACAAAGCTAGATGGGAAGATTTGGATGGAGAAAAATCCAATCTGAAGTGGATCTGAAGATGAAGTATCAGATCTGAAAAATGGTTGAAGACTCTGAAATTTCAGACAACCTGCAACAACAAACACTCTTCCACAAAAAGTGCAGGGTACTGAATCCCTAGGGGGATAGGTTCCCACTTAGTTGAGCAAAACATAACAAGTACAGATCCAAAACGGGCAGAGACAGAGGTCATACAACCCTAAACAGAGGCTCGGGAAAACCCAGAAAGCTTTCAGAAAAATCCCTGCAGAAAGTCCAGGTCGCAGTTTTTGACCTGTTTTCAGCAGAGGTCGCACTTTTTGGGCTGTAAAGTCCGCCTAGAGGTCTAGGTCATAGGTTTGGGGCAAAAAATTGTGACCTACACTTCCAGCATTCTCGGTGGCAGGTTTCAGAAAAATTTGTCATCTTAGCTGCGGTTGATGTCTATCACCTACGCAATGGGTCCGAAAACACACGGAAGTTATAATTTTTATCATTTTAGGGTTTTATGGGTTAAAAAAAACATCAAGAATAAGGAAAACAAGGGGCTAAAGAGAAATCCTAGGGTTTGAAGCAGTTGGATATGCAAGGATCTGAAAAACGACAGCGGTCGTAATGGTAAACCCGTGTGGAGTCGCCAGTTGTTAGTATGAATCTTGATTTGAAGTGTACGAAAAAAGACCACTTTAGCTGCTCATAACAAACAGCCCTAACAGCATAAACGACTGCTAATATCTTCAGATCTACAATTAGATGATCAAGAAAAATGCTGCAAAAATCTAGATCTATGCATTAGAAGACATTAAACAATAGGAAAATAATATTTAATCAATAAATCCAATAGACAAGACAAGAATATATCCAATGAATATTTTTATTAATGGTACCTAGGAGGAAAGCACAAGAGGGTGTTCCCTATTCTCCTCAATGGGATGGGTTCTTGTAAGTCCTTAGCACTTTAGATTTATAATTCCTCTCTCTTGATGCCGTAGAAAAACCAGACAAAAATGGAAAAGTATGGCTATGATTATGGATCAATAGCCAGACCAAGTGTTGAGATCCAGAGTGATCTTTAGGCAGCAAAAGGTGACAAATGAATGGGAAAACCCTTCTATTTATAACAATATATTGAGTTAGTATAGAGATTGGTGCATAGTTAAAATATTATTAATCAAATCTAGATCCAACTTTTATGGAATATTTTATTGTATTTGTTGGAGGGAAAAAGAATTTAACTTGAGTCAAATTCCTTTATTTGTAAATAATAAATAAATAAATGATTTATTTATCATTTTAAGGATGTGATTAAGTAATAATAAATAAATAAATGATTTATTTATTATTTTAAGGATATGGTTGAGTAATAATCAAATAAATAATGATTTATTTAATTTTTTAAGGGTGAATTAGTCATATTTAACAAAGAATATTATTTAAATAAGATTTAAACAATTATTCTTAGAAAACAATAAGATAAATAATGATTTATCTAATTAATTTCCTTGTTTTGGGTTAAATATAACTAGAAATATTAATTAAACTACTGTTTAACTAATTATTTCTTGAGGAAAATAAAAAAAATGTATATTTATTTAATATTTCCTTATGGGGTTTCCTGTTTAGACCATAAACAACTTAATAAAGGTGATTTACTAAGTTATTTTCATAGTGAAATCAATTTTACTTGGAGTAAAATTGGTCTTACATGATGTACTTGGGTCCATCTAATGATAATAGGTTAGATGACCAAAAAATGGTGTAACACTAAGGATTGGTAAGGAATGCTAGGGAATATCAAGGAAAGTTAAGAAGTCTCAAAGTGTGCTTGGGAGTTCTAGGGTGTGCTAATTATATGTTCCAAATAGTGCCAATATATGCCAATACATGCCATGTGCTAAGGATGTGCAGGGTTCCAAGGTATGTCGATATGTGTTAAGAAGTTTCAAGGAAACAAAAGGAAGAACTAATAAGGAGGTTAATAAGTCGGGACTTTATCTTTTTCAAAAGGGGCATGCTAGACATACTAATAATAGGTCCCAATACATGCCAAGTGGCATTGTGTGCCAAGTGCTAATGTATGTCGATGCATTCAACTAAGGTGTTCTAGGGCATGCTAGGGACTACATGCATGCCGACATGCTAGGAGAGTTCTATGTTGTGCTAGCACATGCCACCATGTGCTTGGGTGTCAGTGTCATGACAAGATGTTCTAGGTACAAAGATGTTCCAAGACATGTGAGGTGCTAAGAAATGTTAGTGTGTGCCAAAGCATTAATTTAAGGTGTGCCCAGATTGTTGAGGAGTCTTAGGTCGTTATCATTAATAGAATTGACAGAGCTTGATTATGTATTAAATAATATATTTCCTACACACACTAGTGGGACTTTATCTAAAGGGAATTTTTTAGATAATAAACTTAATAGATATGAATCATGTGTTGACTCATAGGAAAATGCTATTCAACTAGTCATTACTTGAGGGAAATGATACACACTAATTACTTCTTAAAAAACTGACTATCTAACCACTATGGCCTTGGATATATTATAAAAAATACTCCACAATAATTGTATTAATCTGTTATCTTTTGACAAAAAATATATTAAAACACAGATGACGCCATCAAAAACTCATTGGAATGATCAATTATGACGAAATATTTTTACCGTCACCAAAAGTAAAAAAAGAGCATCAATGAGGATCATTAAAATTTTGTCACTAGAAGTGTCGCCAAAGAGAGAATTAGTGATGGGCCTTTAACAACCCACACCAAAAGTGTCATTGAAAATGGCTTTGGTGACGGACCTTAAAGGACCGTCACTATATACACTTACAATGATGATTTTTTAAGGACTTTCACCATATGTGAAATTGGTGATGGACCTTAAAGGTCCATCACAAGCATGACCCTCACCAATGTCATTTTTTCTTGTAGTGACATGTTCAAGCAATTCAACAGATTGATTTCCCTTGCAAAAAAAAGGAAATACAAGAATTCAATGGTAAGATGAATTCCTTACGCAGATTTATTCCTAATTTGGTTGAGCATCTTAGAGAGTTGACAAATATGTTGAAGAAATATAATGATGTGAAGTGGTCTGAAGATTCCTGAAAGTCCTTCAACTCAGTAAAATTTTCCTTAACCATCGCCCCTATTTTAATAAGTCCTGATTATTCTATTGATTTCATAATATTCTCATTTTATTATGAGCATACCATGGCAATAGTCTTGATGCAGAAAAATGATAAAACTGAGCTACCAATTGCATTTTCCAGTCACAATAGCAGATATGAAGCCCTTCGATACAACCTCATTGAGAAACAGGCTTTGGCTTTGGTAAAAGCGCTGAAAGGTTTCATAGTTTATATTTTACATTCACATACTCTCGCTTATGTGCCTAATACAACTGTAAAAGAAATTATTATGCAGACAGACCTAGAAGGTAGGAGATGGAGATGGATATTAGCATTACTAGAATACGACCTTGAGATTAAGACCACCAAGTTGATCACATTTTATGGCTTATACAAGCTCATGGTTGAGTCAAACCTCCATGCTCTAGACATCAACCTAATTTCAGCCTTGTTCGATAACGAAGAAGAAGTAAATCTCATTCAGGTATCTGATATCTTTTTGTCATCTCCATGATATTTTGATATTATCTATGTTTTGCAACCTTTAAACCCTCATCTAGGCATGACTAAGAGTCAAGGTAGGTCTTTGAAGCTCAAAACTTCCAAGTATTGCAAATTGGACAATGCACTTTATTGAAAGGATCCTGGAGGTGTTTTGTTGAGCTGTTTGGTCGAAGAAGAATCCAAAGAAGTGATGAATGACTTCCACAAAGGATATTGTGGGGGCCACCTGTATTGGAATACCATGACCAATAAAATATTGAGAGCGAGATATTATTGGCCAACACGTTTTTTAGATGTGTACAAAGTAATAATGAGTTTCCGTGAATGTCAAGTTTTTCGGGGTAAAAGAAAGCTTATCCCATTACCTCTACAACCTATTTCATTGCATGCACCATTTCAGTAGTGGGGCCTATATTTCATAGGCGAGATTCACCCAGCATCATCTTCACAGCACAAGTGGATATTGACAACCACATATTACTTTACAAAGTGGATCGAAGCAATCTCGACCAGGAAAGAAATAGATTATGTCATCATTAAGTTTTTAGAAACTGATATATTTTCCCATTTTAGTTTTCCTAATAATATTATCACAGATAACGCAACATCATTCAATTCTAAGAAGTTGACTGAGTTTTGTGACATATAACATCAAATTGGGACTCTCTACAACATACTAGCCACAAGGTAATGGACTGGCAGAGTCCTCTAATAAATCCTTGATCAATATCATTCAGAAAATGTTAGAGGCAACTAAAAAGAATTGGCATAAGAAGTTGATCAATGCATTGTGGGAAGATCAAGTGAGTAGTAAGAAGTCTATTCGAATGTCTCCTCTTCAAGTTGTTTATGGTGTCGATATTGTATTTACTTCATCATTAGCAGTCACGGTTATGAAATTGTTGCAAGAAGAAGGGACTGAGGAAAATGATGTATAGTGCCAGAATAATAAAATGGTCCACCTTCAGTAGATGAGGGATGAGGTATTTTAGAACACCTCAAAGCTCCATGACAAGATTAAAAAAATCTATGACTGGAAAACAAATTCAAGGTTGGAGATATAGTACTCCGTTGGGATGCCAGAAAGGAGGATAAGGGTAAGCATGGAAAATTCAAGAATCTATAGATGTAGAAATTATACAAGATGCATGTATATTATCAGACTTCCATGATCTAACAAATTAACTTATGTTAAAGACATAATCCTTCCACTTAATTCTTTGTAGAAATTAAATCGCCAATTGCAAAACACATATGAAGCAAAATCAATCGCACATAAACACAATTGTTTAACGGGAAAGCATAAAGCTAAAAACCCCAACTATCATGTATTATGTATATCAATGGATCATGTAATAATATCATACAAATCTTAGTACATCAAGCTCTTAGTATAATCAACAATCATTACACACTGTCATGCACAAATTTTCATATCTATGCACGAATTTCTTGCCTCCTGACAGCCTGCCTCCACTATGTAATCCCTGATGAAGAAGACCTCTGAATGAATTCAAATTGGCCTTGCCTTGACTGCACAATCCTCATTGTAATATCCAATGTGTGTCATATGAATTGAATGCATCACTATAGTTACAACAGATAGTCCATCTCACCCTTTCACCTATCTCTCCATTGGGTCTCCATTGAAACTGACATGCAATTAGTTAACTGTTGTATTTGTTCAGTTGCAAGTGAGTCTCTAGTTATGAATTAATTAAATAAATAATTCACTAAAATCTCACTAGTGTACCTTCAGTTAGAACTAGATACAACTAGCACAACTGAGTTTAACTCACTTATCTGAGTAAAACTAAATAACAACTCCCATAACTAGTCTTCCAACTCTATCACAACTCTGCCACTCTAGTTCTAACTAATTCCTCCATGCATGAGTCACCAACCACCCTAGGAATTGCGTAATTACTTCAGCCCACTGATTTTCCAAATCTGTTCACTGAAATAAAGTGCTCCAAGAGAATAAGTTGATATTTATTGTCGGAAGGGCTAATAATAATCGACATGCATCTAATTTTAGATTAGCGATCTATGAATAGACTTTGCCCAATATTCTAAAAATATAATTTCATCTATTTTTCCAACTTGATCAATCATCTACAAAAAGCATCCTACAACTTATAGAATATGCTCACCATATCTAAAAATAAACATACACCTAAAAATAGCCTGCGGGCCCCACTTAGTGAAGGTGCTTAATTTTCACTAAGCTCATCATCTTGTTGAATATCAACACTCCCTCTCAACAAGATAGGGATTATCCTTCACCCCTATCTTGCCTCTATGGTATTTGAATTTTCTCCTGGTGAGCGCCTTCTTCAGAATATCTACATCCTAATTTTCCCTAGGAATTTACTAAAGCAACATGATCTTCCACTGCACACAATCTCTGATATGATGATACCAGATATCTATATGCTTAGATCTGTCATGAAACATAGGATTAATCAAGAGTTTAATGCAACTCTAGTTATCACAATGTATCACTGTAGGATCTAAATGAGAACCGAATAAACTGACCAGGACCTTCCTCATCCAGATAGCCTCACATGCAGCTTGACTTGCTGCCATGTATTCTTCTTTCGCTGAACTAAGTGCCACAGATCTTTGTTTCCTACTATACCAAGAAACTGTTGTAGATACGATACTGAAAACCCCTCCTGATGTGCTCTTTCTATCCATTGGGCTACTTGCCAAATCTGCATCCATGAAGTCATGAAACTTCACCTCATCTATCTGTCTGTCCCATAAACCATACTTAGATGTGCCCCTAATTTATCTCACGACATGATTTCTTGCCTTCCAAAAGAGCTTGGTAGGCTTAACCATCACTTGACTAAGTTATTTCACTACATATCATATGTCTGATCTTGTATTAACTAAATACATGAGCGAACCCACCAACTATCAATAGATAGTAGCATCCACTACCTCTACCGATGTAGCATCCTCTTTCCTCCAACTTCCTGGAAGAGGAGTATCCATGGGCTTGCAGTCCTGCATGCGAGACTTACCAAGTATCTCTCAAGAATACTTGCCTTGAGACACAAATAGTTCACCTTCTCGCTGGCATATTTCCAATCCAAGGAAATAATGAAGGAGGCCCAAATCCTTCATCTCAAAATCCTTTGCAAGATATTCCTTGCATGAGTGTATTAATTGCTCATCACTCGTTAGTATTAAATCATCAACATAAAGAACAATGATTAAAATCTTACCCTCCACCACAATTTCGTATAGGTTTGCATCCGCCTCACTCTTGGTGAAGCCAAGTCTAGTAAAGTAGATGTCAATCTATGTGTACCAAGCACAAGGTGCTTTTTTCAGCCCATACAACGCTCTTTTGAGTCTGCACACATGTGACTCGCTGTTGAAGATCTCAAATTCTTCAGGCTGCTCAATGTACACTTCTTCCTCAATGATCCCATTAAGGAACACAATCTTCACATCCATCAGATGAATGTGCCAACCCATCTGTGCTGAGAGAGTAGGGACGGTCCTTATGGAAGAATATCATGCGACAGGTGCAAAGGTTTCTTCATAATCAATCCTCTCGATCTGTGAGAAGCCCCAGGCAAAAAATATTTCCTTATACTTCTCGATGGTCCCATCAGCAGCTTGCTTTACCTTGTAGATCCATCTTGAACCTACCACTGATTTACCAACCAGCCTTGGAACAATCTCCCAAGCATTTTTTCTGACAATGGAGTCATACTCCTCCATCATGGAATCTACCCATGTGGGATCCTACGTTGCTTCCTCAAAGGAATATGGCTCTATCACAATACACTTGCTCATGAGAGCCATGTATCCAGTGAATCAGTCAAGTGACTATATCTATCTATGTTATGATGTAGGGACTCTTACATTCTGTGTCGCATCAAGATTTAGCCTCTCAGCTTCTGTGGTAGGCCTTCTACCTATTCTGATGTTTGGCTCTGTGTGAGTGGACTCCTCCACTCCATGATCCTCCTCCTGTGGCTGATCCACATCTTGAGGCCCATCTTTGGGAACAAGAAGTTCCTCCTCTGCATAAAAGTGTAGCTCCCTCTCAAGAAAAAACTTCATGGATTTATCCTCATTGAATTTTATATCCCATTGCATCACAATCATCCAACTGTTTGGAAAATATAGATGATAATTATGGGGTTTTTTTGTGTACCCCACAAATATCCCAACTTCTGCAGTCGGCTCCATATTCTTCCTGGCATCCTTTCTCACATGAAAGTAAACAAATGAGCCAAAAATCTTCAAATGAGAAATATCATGCTTCTTACAAGTAAAAGCTTCTTCAGGTGTACTCATGCCAAGTACTCTATGAGGACAACAATTTTGCACATAAACTGCAGTGTTGCATGCTTCCACCCACAAGTGCATTGGTAGGCCCTGGTCATGCATCATAGCTCGTGCAGCACCCACGATCATTATGCTCATCCTCTCCGTGACCCCATTTTGTTGTGGGTTGTGAGGTGCTATGAGTTCTCTTCGAATTCCTTATTTGCTACAGAAGTCTTTGAATTCATTCAAGATATATTCACCACCATTATTGCTCCGTAGAGCCTTCACTTGCTTCCTCGACTCCTTCTCCACCAATGCTTTAAACTCACAGAAATTTGAGAATGTTTCACTCTTCTTCTGCATGAAGAAGATCCAGCATCTATGAGAATATTCATCCACAAATATAACATAATACCTGTGTTTTGCTGTTGAAGCAACCAAGAAAGGTCCACACACATCTGTGTGAATTCTCTCCAGGATCAGCAAAGCACGGTTCTCCTTATCATGAAAGGTGGTCTTCACAAAATTATCCATAGTACATCCCTTTCACTAATATGAATGCACAAGATTACCCTTGGGAAGTCCAATAGAAATCTTCTGCAAAATCTTCAAGGCACCATGGTGAAGATGGCCCAATCTCCTGTGCCATAATTCACCCTCATCCTGACTCACCACTTCTTCTGCTTTTCCCATCATTGCAGCACAGCCATCTACCTCCAACTTATAGAGATTCTTAACTCAAATCCCTATCCTCTTGTTTTGACCCATTTTTTTTTGTCCCGGGAAAGCTTTTCCCTCACTGAAAACAACGTTATAACCTTTGTCCTCCAACATCACGACCGAGACCAAGTTTTTCTTCAGACATGGAACATGCATAACATCTTTCAACAGAAATGGTTTACCTAAATCCCTCTCAAAGGTAATGGTTCTAATTCTGGTCACACTGTATCTACCATCGTCTCTCATCTCTATATGAATTTGGGGATCTTTCTCCTCCAATTCACTAAATAACTCCTTGTCTCTCGTCATGTAGAAGGAAGCACTACTATCAAGATACCACACCAATCCCATTGTAATTGAAACCAAGCATGCGATAAAAGAGAAATCAAGTTCAAATTGTAAGGCTAAGGCCTCACCCGCTGTAGCTTCAGCAGCCTTCTTGTTCTTCTTTTTCTATGGGCAGTTAGTGGTGAGATGCCCATGTTCGTGATAGTGAAAACACTTCACTTTGGACAAATCCAGCTTCTTTCCTTTAGCCTCAGATTTTGGATGGGATTTATTCCCCTTCCATTTCCTTGCTTTGGTAGCCAAAGCACAATTCTCTTCATCAACATTATTCAGTGAAGAGCCATCCCTGGTACTTCACCTTATATCCTCCTGCACTAGATCCAACCAAAGTCGCTCCCAATCCGGCAGTTTCTCTCGTCCATTGACAGAGTCCTGATAACTGTGCCAACTCTTCGGTAACCCAAGGAGAGACAAGCTCACCAAGTCATCATCCACAACTGTGATTCCCACACTGTCCAACTCATCCCTACATTGGACAAACTTCGTGAGATATTTTGGAATACTGTTGCCCTTTTCCATTTTGATTTTTCTGAGCTTATCTTTCTTCGCCAAATTCCTATGGTAACTACTGCTTTGGAAAATATCTTTCAAAACCTTCCACATTGCAAATGGAGTGGCTTTTCCATGAAGCCTTGACACAATATGGTCCTTCACATCTTCCAATAGAATTCTTCTTGTCTTCGCTACCTTCTTTTCCCATGTGTCAAGTAATGCAGCATCGCTAGAAGTAGGCTTAGGAACATCACTATCGATAAAATCCTTGAGACCATTATATTCAAGCACAACCTCCATCCTATCCTTTCAGGCTATGTATTTTGAGCTACCCTCAAGGGAATTCTCCAACTGCAACCCATTGAAAGCCATTTCAATGAATACTTAATTTTCGCACCAAGAAATTCTTGCAGTAAATTCGAATTGTCCACTAGCACACAACTCAGCATCGCTTCAATATTGCACAATATTTAGTGATTAAAACTGCTATGATAACATGTAGAAATTATACAAGATGCATGTATATTACCGAAGTCCCCTCATCTAAAAAATTAACTTTTGTTAAATACAGAATCCTTCCACTTAATTCTTTGCGGAAATTAAATCGCCAATTGCAAAACACATATGAAGCAAAATCAATAGCACATAAACACAGTTGTTTAAAGGGAAATATTAAAGCTAAAAACCCCAACTATCATATATTATGTATATCAATGGATCATGTAATAATCTCATACAAAGCTTAGTACATCAAGCTCTCAGTACAATCAACAATCACTACACACTGTCATGCATAAATTTGCATATCCATGCACCATTTTCTTGCCTCCTGACAACCTGCCTCCACTACGCAATCCTTGATGAAGAAGACCTCTGAATGAATTTGAATTGGCCTTCCCTTGAATACACAATCCTCATTGGCATCTCCAATGTGTGTCAGATGCATTGAATACATCACTATTATCACAACAGATAGTCCATCTCACCCTTTCACCTATCTCTCCACTGGGTCTCCACTGGAACTGACATGCAAGTATTTCACTGTTGTATTTGTTCAATTGAAAGTGAGTCTCTATTTATGAATTAATTAAATAATTAATTCAATAAAATCTCACTAGTGTATCTTCAGTTAGAACTAGATACAACTAGCACAACTGAGTTTAACACACTTAACCGAGTTAAACTAAATAACAACTCCCATAACTACTCTTCCAACTCTGTCACAACTCTGCCACTTCAGTTCGAACTGAGTCCTCCATGAATGAGTCACCAACCACCCTAGGAATTGCAGAATTCCTTCAGCCCACAGATTTTCCAAAGTGCTCCAAGAGAATAAGTTGATATTTATTGTCGGATTATTATTAAGGGCTAATAATAATCAACATGCATCTAATTTTAGATTAGTGATCTATAAATAGACTTCTCCCAATCTTCTAAAAATATAATTTCATCTATTTTTCCAACTTGATCGACCATCTACAAATAGCATCCTGCAACTTATAGAATATGCTGACCATGTCTAAAATAGACATACACTTAAAAATGGCCTACGGGCCCCACTTAGTGAAGGTTCTTAATTTTCACTAAGCTCATCATCTTGTTTAATCTCAACAATAGAAAGGGCCATATCATATTTCAGCTTCTCGTGGACATAATGATTTTCTGCTGGAAGAGATGAATGGACAAGAATGCTTAGGAGGACTAGTCAATGGTAGGCTCCTTAAGCACTATATTTTCTGGAGTACATTTCTGAAATAGTTCCCCATTTCATTGTAAATATTAGTTTACCTTTTCTGCAAGTGTGAAGTAGAGAATCACTAGATTTCAGAGCCGAAAGTGAAGGCCATGGATTTTCACTGATTTTTTGCTATTTTCAAAGTTCAGTTTTTAGTCTAGTAAGTCAGTATCAAGTCAATTTTCAGTCAATTTTGAGTTTTTCTTGAGTCAGTATATTTCATCTGAGTTCTTAGTTTTCAGTCATGTTTATTAGTTTGAGATTTTGACCGTATTGGCCAAATGGATAAGGCTTTCTAGTCTACAGTGTTCTTGACACCTCTTTTAGAGTTGCCATCCCCATTAAGGCCGATGTTAGTATCAGTATTTGCATCCTACCATGAGTGATCAAAAATCCTCTTTTCATATCATATTAGGGTCTCATTCAGAAATTTTGTCATTTCACTAGCCATCATTCCAAAATTTACTCACTGATGGTAGCCCTAAAATTTAAAAAAAAAAAACTTTTCCTAAGTTTCCATTACTTGTTGGCTCATTTTCATAATTTGTTGAATGGCCATCATTCATGAGTTTTTATCACGTGTGTAGTCATGTCACAATGAATTTCATTCAGTCAAATCTCCTATTAGGTATTTAAGGTTTTTCAAGGTTTCATTGGGATTCTAGGTTTTTTCAAGGTCCAATAATAAACCATTTCCATTACATAAGAGCAAAAAGTAATAATGTGATCAAAATAACCTCTCTTTACCATGTAAAGATGATTTGTAAGGAGAAATTATTATTACAAGATGTAATTTTTATTTTAAAATGTAATTTTTATTTTCCATTATGTAATTTCATGTCACTCCATTTGTAATAAGTTCATGATTTCCAAGCTACCAAATCAGAGTTCCACATGCCAAACAAAGCATCAAAAGTCAAATGTAAATAATTATCAATCATCAAATGATCAATGTGTAAATGATGAATTCAAAAAGAGAAAAGGTATATCTTCAAAGTGTAAAGTGAAAGAGAAGAAAAGAGAAAGTGGGCCCCAAGGCCCAAAACATCAAATTCATCAAGTATAAATACCACCATAAGACAAAGAAGAAGCTCATTTTCTAGTGTAACCATCGAGTTGGCACTCCCTCAGCTCAAAAACCGATTTGCAGGGTCAAAATTTGAGTTTTCAGTTGGCATTGCATTTTTGAAGGGTGGCGCTGTGATTTTTGTAGAGGTGCTGCACTTTTGGGCAAGTGTGCTATGTTTTTTGTTGAAGGTCGTTGTGCTTCTGGGTAAGGCACTGTGCTTTTGGCCAGTTTGTTGTAATGTTCCCAATTTTTAGCCTCAAGCTAAAAGGAACATTATAGTTTGCATATTTTCATTTTGTTAAATAAAATGAGTAAGGAGACACCTTAACACCTTTAGATGGAGAAATAACACTCCTTATGTGAAAAGAGGAATAATAAAGAAGCTGAATTGAGCACCACATGGTGTGAACAGGATTGGATCATGCTTGATCTAGTCATTTTGACCAAGTCAACTAAAATTGTCTAGATACATTGAACCTAATTGGACAGTGTAGTTTTAGTGGAGACTCCACTTGCTTGAGCTAGGTGGCAAGTGTGAATGGGACCCATAGTGAGAGGAGTCACTTTCTTTATAAGGAGGAGATGGCAGCCCATTTTCATTATGCATTAGCTTATCATTTTTATAGGGTCTGCAAAGACTTGCATCCCCAGGCTGTTTAGCACGGTTGTAGTGTTCTTGAACCCAAGGGTGTTCCCGGTCGGGAATCCCTTCCTCATCCTCAAGGAAGGAGAGATTTTGAGCTTCATTTCCTCATTTCAACATTTTTTCAAGCTTATCTTTGTAGCTACAACGTTATTTTTTTGGGAAGAAAACATTGTGTTGCTGGGAGTAGTAATAGAGGAACTCATAGAGTCAATCTTTGGCTTGTTCTTCAGTGGAGATCTTGCATATTCTTTGGAGGAGTATCAGAGGGGAATACCAGGCTTCATTTTATATCTTTGGCACCATTCCAATCACTCACCATCTCTCACAGCGCAGTCTTGGGAAGAAACTATGTTATTTTATGCAGGCAGTTGCTGGGAGGGTCATCAGAGCTTATCAGGAGGAGTGTTTTTGAGTAAGAGGGATCAAACCTTTGCCTGAGAAAATTATTAGAGGAGGGCATGAGTATTTCAGATCTTCCATAGCCTCATTCTCATTTTGGTTCAGTTGCAGTGACAAGTTATTTGTCACATTGTACATTTTCCTGCATTTCTAGCAATCTCTCCTAGATTGGCTAGAAAACTTGTATTGGAGCCCATTCTTCTATTCTTGGGAATTTCTTGTATATTTTAGTCATATTTAATGTATGAAAATATATATTATCAACTACACTCCTATATACAACGTTGTCACTACTTTCCAACATTTTATGCAGTTGCTGCATTTCTTGTATTTCATGTGTTAATCTTTGGAGATTGATTCCCATTGCATGAGGGGTTTATTCCTCATGATATTTCTGTATATTGTTGCTAATACATTAATTTACATAATGGATGTAATATATTTCATCTTATTTTGCATTCATATTTACAGAGTTTAATGATTGTGTTCATGTATTGATGTAAGCTCTCTCTTTGAACATTCTTTACGGGGTCTAGTTTGGGGAGGTCTGAATAACCCAACTAGAGTCATTTCTTTGGGCTCAAATTCTGGAAGAGAATTTTTTAGTGAGTTAAAAATGGGATCCAAGCCCTCTTTCAGTTTATTTTTACACTGCCTCCTTATACAACGTCCTTGAGGACCATATTGCAGAAATTCCCGAAAAAGGAATATTATAGTGGTATCAAAGCATCAATCTTGGCTCAGCCTGTGCAGCCCAAGATTATATTCCATTAGAAGGAGAAGCTCCTCATTTATAAGAGGAGATGTATAGAAAAATAGGAATGATGGAAGAGGAGGTCTCCCTTCTTCTTTGCCAAACCATGGAGGGTATCATTGAAGATCTTGAGGAGATAGAAAGGGAAAATTGGAAAGGTTTTCTGAGAGGGTTTGTGGATGGAGAAAGCCCTAGCTATTATTATGATGGGTGTGAGCATTCGGCCACACATGCAGATACACAACGCAGTCCATTGCCCACTTGCATTGCTGGGAGGACGAAGGAAGGAGATGAGGCCATTGGAGCAGCAACGCTGCAACTCAAAGGTATGGCTCATGATTGTTGGTTTGAAAATTCTGTTTAATATTTTCATGCAAATGTAGAAACATGTGATGAATTCACTAAGGGTTTGGTGAAGAAATTTTATGGAAGTCAATGTGAATCATCATGTATCATAACTTCAAACACTTTGCATGCATTGGGAGGAAACATGAAACAAAATCCTTTCCTTATTTCCGAAGGGGATGTAAATATGTATGATGACTTGCTAGAGGCAAGACCCCCATTGTATAAAGGGCACTCTTCCATTTGTGATAACATGGAGATCGCTCTTTTAGAAGAAGACCAAAATCCATGGTCTCTCATTGAAGGGGAGGCATACTCACATATTGATGAAGAGAATGTGCATGGAAGAACCCACAACGCTGTATCATTGGAGGAAGATCCATCACCACATGGAGATGAGGGGGGAGCCATTGCTTCCATGGGAGAAGTCCTTGTTTCTATGCAAAGGATTACAAGAGATTCAACATGTGGGAGCCAAAGCACAATTCCAGAACCATTTGCAGAAGTTTTTGGGGATTGTGAGATGGAGGAAGAAGAGAAGAATCAAAATCAAGGGTTGATACACCCTTATCTATTCCGGAAAGTCTTTTCACAAGAGAAGGAGACTATACAGTGCAGTGAAGAGAGGGAAAAACCAGTCCTCTTATACATACATTCCACTTCTAATCTTGATGTCTCACTATATGGAGGCATTCCACCTCATCTAGCATTGATGTGGGGCATCTTGTCATTTGGTTCACCACTCTTGGATTCCGGAGAGGTGGAGGCATTGGAGGAGTCCAACACAGCACAACGAGTTTGGGATAAATTCGAGGAGAAGGGAGACACTCTCTCATTTTCAGTATCATCCACTCTCATCAGTTATACTGCGCTGACAGAGTTTGCTGCAGGGATGGAGGATGGAATCTTCATGATGCAAGATGACTTCTCCATAGATTTGATGGGGAAGAGGATACTTCCTTTGAGGGATGACTCTTTCATAAATAGGAGTGGATGGAGGCCACTCATGCTTACTTTGACCCAGTTTGGGAGATTCCTTTTGGTTGAAAACTTCTTATGGGAGGCCAACTTCCATAAGACACCATCATTATTTAAGCATGAGTAGCTGCATGATGGGCATAGAAGAACTTTGGAGGATGAATTTGGCATGGGGGATGTCATAGTAGTAGGCAGCAGCGTGAGGGAAGCATCACATTGTAGATTACCAGCGCTGTCTATGAGGAGGATTGATCCGTGTTGGAGGTCTCAAATCTTGGTAGAGTACTCCCAGGATCTAGATGCATGCATGATTTTGGATGAACCAGAGGGAGATGATAGATACATAGTGGATGATATGGTCATCTATCATTATGGCAGGATCTTCTTAACTAGGGCTTCTAGTCTCAAGAAGAAACTATTACATGCAGCACATGAGGACTTCCTAGCTATGCACTTTGATGCATACTTTTCTTTGCTAGAGGAGTTAATTTGGGAGGGAATTCAGTATGATATATATCAACATATGGACAGATGCATTGCCTGGATGACTTTGGGGAGGTTGGCACAACCATTTCCCTACTCATTGGAGGTGAGGGAGGGCATTCAGATGAGCCATTTCAGCTCAAGGACCGGAGTACATGGTAAAGGAGGTATATACTCTCATTTTGATTTACCTTTCTTTACATTATATGAGTAGCTTTATGAGCTAAGGATGATCACATCTCCTTATGCTCCTTATTATGATGTACTTGTGGCCCATTGCAACAATGGGAGTGGCTATTTTCATGATGGTTTGTGGGGGAAGCCACATGCTTCTTGGTGTGCACCATTGGCACCAATTTGTACTTTCATATTTTCATCTTATGAGATATTTGTGGCAGTAAACAAGTGGCTGGAAAAGCACTTGTTGATTTCTGTTTTGATGCAGGCAAAAGGTGCACTGCGTTGGCTCCTCATATGGAACTATGATTCACTCTCCAGTTGCCATGTGGTAGCTTGTTTTCATTGTATTTTACCTCCATATGTTGTTGATGTTTGTATACTCATGGGAGGCTTTGCTTGGAGAGTGGGCTTGGAGATGAAGATGCCCATTGGGAGTATGATTCTCCCCTTTTCACATGTTGTATGTTTCAGGAGAAACAATGGACACACCATGATTGCCATGTCACTACTTTTCTAGTCATATAGGAGGAGTTATTGGGAGAAAATGCGTTATTGGAGGAGGCACTTCATGGTTGATTCATTTTGTGGGGAGGCTTGGGCCAATTGTAGAGGCCATGAAATTTCAGCCCAATATCAGCAACCCCCTCACACTTATCATAAATGGAGGGAGAAACTACATGGATGGAAAAATCTAAACTCTTCATTCAGCCCCAACATATTGCATAGATCCGGGGTTGAGAACTACTTTTTTGAGCTACTTGGGATGGCTCATTTCATTTGGATGATTTCATGGGTGAAGGAGTCACTCATTGGGAATAAGACTTCCCATGTTTTTCATCACTCCTACCTTGAGGAGGCCATTGAACCATAAGGATATTTCCACTTGCACCTTCTATTATCTCATGATGTATACTTTGGTTTTACACACTTAGAGGGATACATGGAGGAAAGATTTATTGCATACCTTGATGAGATATGGTGGGGTCTATTGATGACGAGGCCACAAAAAGAGGGGAAGGAATTTTTTTCTCTCTATGCAATTGATTGAGGACAAGCAACATGTGGGAGGGGAGGACTGTAATGTTCCAAATTTTTAGCCTCAAGCTAAAAGGAACATTATAGTTTGCATATTTTCATTTTGTTAAATAAAATGGGTTAGGAGACACCTAAACCCCTTTAGATGGAGAAATAACACTCCTTATGTGAAAGGAGGAATAATAAAGCAGTTGAATTGAGCACCACATGGTGTGAATAGGATTGGATCATGCTTGATCTAGTCATTTCAACCGAGTCAACTAAAACTGTCTAGATACATCGAACCTACATGGACAACGCAGTTTTAGTGGAGACTCCACTTGCTTGAGCTAGGTGGAAAGTGTGAATGGGAACCATGGTGAGAGGATTCATTTTATTTATAAGGAGGAGATGGCAGCCCATTTTCATTATGCATTAGCTTATCATTTTCGTAGGGTCTGCAAAGACTTGCATCCTCGAGCTATTTAGCAGGGTTGTAGTGTTCTTGAACCCAAGGGTGTTCTCGGTTGGGAATCCCTTCCTAATCCTCAAGGAAGGAGAGGTTTTGAGCTTCATTTCCTCATTCCAACATTTGGTCAAGCTTATCTCTATGGCCACAGTGTTATTTTGCTGGGAAGAAAATGTTGTGTTGCTGGGAGCAACAATAGAGGAACTCATAGAGTCAATCTTTGGCTTATTCTTCAGTGGAGATCTTGCATATTCTTTGGAGGATTAGAATAGGGGACTCCCGAGATTAATTTTAGATCTTTGGCACTAGGCCAATCACTCACCATCTCTCACAGCATAGTCTTGGAAAAAAACTGTGTTATTTTATGCAAGTAGTTGCTAGGAGGGTCATCAGAGTTTATCAGGAGGAGTGTTTTTGAGTAAGAGGGATCAGCCCTTTGCTTGAGAAAATTATCAAAGGAGGGCATGAGTATTTCAGATCTTCCATACCCTCATTCTCATTTTGGTTCAGTTGTAGTGACAATTTGTTTGTCACATTGTACATTTTCCGGCATTTCTAGCAATCTCTCCTAGATTGGCTAGAAAACTTGTATTGGAGCCCATTATTCTATTCTTGGGAATTTCTTGTATATTTCAGTCATATTTCATGTATGCACATATATATCAGTAGATACACTCCTAGAGATAGCGCTATCGCTTCTTTCTGGCATTTTATGCAATTGCTGTATCTCTTGTATTTCATGTGTTAATCTTTAGAGATTGATTCCCATTGCATGAGGGGTTTATTCCTCATGATATTTCTATATATTGTTTCTGATACATTAATGTACATGATGGTTTTAATGTATTTCATCTTATGTTGTATTCATATTTTTAGAGTTTAATGATTGTGTTCATGTATTTCTGTAAGCTCTCTCTTTGAGCATTCTTTACAAGATCTAGTTTGGGGAGGTCTGAATAAGCCAACTAGAGTGATTTATTTGGGCTTAACTTCTGGAAGAGAAGTGTTTAGTGAGTTAAAAAGGGTATCCAAGCCCCCTTCAGCTTATTTTTACAGTTCATCCCTTATACAACGTCCTTGAGGACCATATTGCAGAAATTCCCGAAAAAGGAATATTACAACCCTCATTACATAGACTCGGACATGTGGATGAGGGCCCCATCCACACACAAGATATTACATTTGACCAAAAAGCACCAAAACACATCCAAACTACTTCTAACCTCCAGAAAATATTCTTATCACCTCTTATTAAGTAAGTAAGACATATTTGCCTCCTCCTTGCATTTTTCAAGAGCATTTTCATGGTGTTTTTGTTTTCATGAAAAGTTGGCAGTTTGTCTAGTTGAAAACCCTAATCCCATATCCTCATTCCCAATATGATGCCCATAAAACCTACATTCCCTTCCTACATCACTATTAACCCCATCCCTACCCCTACAAAACTATATCCCTTTCCCTAAATCCATTTTCCCCTAAACCCTAAGTCCTAGGTATTTCAAATTTCCTAGGCACCCATACCCAAAACCTGTAATAAAATTATCATTTCTAATTCCCTAAGCACGTTAACCCTCTATCACCTCCCAAAGTTCAATAACCCCTTCCCTCATCTCCCTAATTTTTCCTAGACCTATCCTCACTCCCTAGACCTATCCCCACTCCCATTTCCTCATCCCTAGGGTTTCTAGATCAGAAACACCATGGAAAAAGACACAGATTACATGGAGGAAGAGGAGGATAGACAAGAGAGAAGGCCACATAAGGGAGGAAGAATCATAAGGCTTGAGCCCACCAACACTAGAGAAATGATGGCTTCACCAATGGAAGTCTCTTGCTTTCAATATGTTGGTTGCCTTGATTTCTGCAATATGAGTGAAAGAGTTCAACACCACCCTATTTTGAGTAGACTTTTCATTTCAAACCTTAAAGATAATCAAGTGACCCTTGCAGGTGTAACCTTCACCATATCAACATATATCATTGCTACTTCCATAGGGATTCCAAACATGGGTGAGAGGTGGTTTAAGTCCAAAGACTTGGATGATCAATATTATGAACCATTCCTCAAACCAGGGTACATAAATAAGAGAAGAAGAGTTTTTCCTTTTAGCCATATTCTTGATAAGTATACTCCCATGATGAAGATCATCATGAAGTACTTCTCTTGTGAAGGAATGTTCTCTAGACTCTATACATATCATATTAGACTGCTTATGCACTTCACAAGAGTCGAATTGCTAAATATCCCATACTATCTATTTAGGAGCATATAAAAAATAACATACATTGTACAAAGAAGAGATTATGACCATCATATGAACAACCTATTTAACCACTCTCTCATCAAGATCATTCTCCTCCATCACCTTAATCAATTGCAAATTTCAAGGTACACCTTCATTGCCAATGATAGCTTCACAACTCCATAAGATATGCCTTCTTCATCTCATCCTACTGATCAACATGCTGAAGATAGGCCTCCTCCATCTCAGCTCACAACACCTACTCCTTCATTATCTCAGCCTACTACATCCATTTCATTACTTTAATCACCGCTTGAGGGTCAAATTGGGTCACCTAACATAGCTATGGTTAGAAAGCTCAAAAATGCTGAAATGGCCACATTGGCTAGAACATATCAGAGAGGATATAGGAAAGTGGAAGGGACCTTTCCTTGTTCATCAACAAAGCAGGTACAAAAGGGAAAGAAAAATATGACAGAGGAAAACGTTCATGAGGAGGTCAGCCATGAGGAGGAAGACCTCCATGAGACAGAGACATAATTTGACCTTGTTGACTTGGATGAGCAAGATGATCATGAGGCCTCAAATTTGATTGTAAAAGAAAAGGATGCTCAAATTAGAGAGCTTCAGATTAACTTAGAGAGATCTAAGTTTTTCATTTATTTTCTTGAGCAGGAGAATAAGCAGCTAAAAGATAAGCAAATTATCATGGAGCTAGAGTTTCTTAAAACAAAGAAAGGTAAATCTATGATGCTACCTAGTGACCCTAGCTAACATGACATCCAAAGCAGTAGAAAAAGACCAAAAACAAGAGGTATTAAAAGGGCTTTACAACAATAGAGAATTGAAGATGAAAAACTATGTTTTGAGGAAAGGATTGCCAAGGAAGTTGAGGATGACAGAGAGACATGGCTTGAAAGGTTCAACATGCATCTTGAAAAACTCCTCCACAAGGAAAACAAGATGCTCATAAAATTTTCAAACAGGTACATCAAAAGGAACAAGGTTTGTAGCATCAAACTTAAGAAATTGCAGGAGAAACAGAAGCAAACCCTAGCCAAGAAAAAGGAGGGGGACAAGATTGAAATCCTTGCAGAGGCATCCCTAATTTCATATCACACTTCTTCAGGCCTCCATAGCACAATTTTGAAGAAATTTTGGGAAAGTGTTGAAATTTTTTGAGTTTTTGCACATTTTGACAGTTTTGCATAGTTGCACTATCCAAAGTGCAACACCCTAGGCACTGCACATTTTATAGGGACCTCCAATGACAAAATTGAATCCCCCATTCAATTAAAAATTCCAAATACAGTCACCCTACCAAATTTTCTAATATTTTTTGGGCCATCTGGTCAGTCAAAAAGTCAAAAAACACCTCAAAAAACATGTTTCTGCCCTATTTTTTTGGCTAGCGCTGTGCTTTTGACCGGTCTAGGAAGAATGACATTTTGGAGGGTCAAATCAACACCATTTTAGAAAATAATAATGGATCTGGAAACTAGATAGGACAAGATTTCCAATGAGCTATCCTGAGCTCAATTTGGACACTTGTAACCCCTTGAAAACTAGAGTTAATGTTGACGTTGCACATTTTACACTAGCGCTATGCTTTTTACCAATTTTTTGTGTTTCTTGAAATTTGAAAAGTTTCTCAGTTTCAACTTGGAAAATGATGTTTTTACTAATGCAATTCAAGGATTTAAATGTAATAATCATGTTTTGAAGTTACCTAGGGGTAAATTCATTAGGTAAAAACTCTTGATGAGATGTAATGAATCAATTTCCAAAAAGTGAGGGATGAGTCAGTTTGACTTCCCTACACTCTAGGTATGTAGTTCATTTTTTGCTCGAACAACTCCTCAACTTAGGGATTCGAACCCTAAGGTCGGAAGAGGTTTTTTTAAATCTATATATTTCACTCCTTGACTCATTTCATAGGTTTGAAATTGTTGGATGTTTTTGCATTTACCAGAGACTCTAGTGTATTCAATATTTGGCAGGAATTAATGAAAGAGTTGCAGCTATTTCTTTGGGATACCTGTGGTATGTAAATTTAACATTGTTTCTTCTTCTGTTGCATATGTTTGAATGTTTTGTACTCTACATGATCCATTTCATTTCTATTATATTTTGATTTTCAAGTTGATAAGAATAATGCATCTTCTATGCTCTATTTTGGGAAAATCTTCATAGTTTGTCTCATTTATTCAGTTTAGAAAGAATACATGCATTGTCTTTCTCTTTGTAGCACCTCACCAATATGATCCATCCCATTCAAAAACCATAAATTTTTATCCTTCCTACCTACCTTGCCCCATTTAATGGACTGCAATCCTAATCTTATTTTCCCCGACCTAACCTCTTTGACATAATTCACCCATCCAGCAAACCAATTCAAACATAAAACCTCTATACTCATACCTTTTCTAAAACCCTAATTAATCCAACCCTCTTGGCCATGAATTTGTGGAGAGAGTCCTCTCTAGTTGGTTATGGCCAGAGACTTGGAATAAGTAGATGCTGACAATGCCAAAATGAGAATTATAGTCGAGAGCTTCTCTAGAGATGTCAAAACTTGGTTTAGATCCTTGACTGAAAATTCTATTTCCACTCCAAACCAGTTTTTTGATGCATTTATATCCCAACGCGAGGTGAAGAAAAACCATTTAAAGTTGCTTTCTGAGTATGAGAACATAAATAGAAATCCCAATGAATTAGTCCAAGATTTCAATACTCACTTCAATAGAACTTAAAATGGAATTCCCATTGAGATCAAGCCTCTTCCAGGCTTAGCTCTCATATTCTATCCAACTACATTTGATCCATACATGGCATACTGATTAAGGGAAATAAGTCCGACTACATTGGAAGATATACAAAAGAACACAATCAACGTTGAAGCAAATCTGCTGATGAAAAGAGCCAGAACTAGAGATGAGAGAAAATTCATTAAAGATGAACTATCCACCTCACCATTCGATGCCAAAATGGTCACTTTGATAAGGAAAATTGAAATAATGGTTGACAGGATGTCCATCACTAAAATACAGCCTGAGGTCAGAAACCCTAACTTCAGAGGCCAACAATGGCCCCAGTTAAGGATCAAGCAGAGAGAACAATGGTCCCTTGAGCAACAAGCACAACAACAACAAATTAGGACACCCTTGCAGAAAAATTATGCTCAAGGAATAGAAGAAGAAGACAAAGACAAGATTTTTGAGGAAAATATCCTTTTCAAGGCTGATGGTCAGCCCATATTTTTGATGGAAGATGAAGAGTATTTTGAAAAGAAAAACGAGCCTAAGGATGAAGATTTTATACTTGTCAATGATCATGAGTTGGAGACCAAATCATATGATTATCAATGGGGTTACTTGAGTTCACTTAGTTCACAATAGAGGCAGTACTCATTGAGGTGTAGAGATGTGTCGGTTAATCCCATTCAGAAAAGGGCATCTCAGCAGAAAGATAATCAAACAAAACTGAATCCTCAAGGTAATCAAAGAAAAGGAAAAGAGCCTGTAGCCACAAATCAAAGCAAGGGAAATCAACCATATACACGTTCAACAAGTAAGGAAAAGGACAGTCAGAAGAAGGAAGCTCCATCAAAGGACCATGCTGACAAAAGAGACATCATCATTAAAGAGGTGGACAAATCTACTCCTTTCAGCCTAGAAACTGAAATTTCAAAATTGAAAGTGTCTATATTTTTAACTGAGCTTGTCAAGAATAACTAGTATAAGTCCCATGTAGCTAAAATTCTAAAAGTATATCCTTTGTCTGACATGGTAAATGTCGAAGATGACCAGCCCGAACTTATTTTTGGTCTTCCTATTGATGGTCAGTTAGTGGATAGCAAGGTTCCCCCATTCTATTTGAGTCTAAGAATCCACCAATGCATTTTACACAATTCCATGTTAGACTTCAGATCCTCCCATAATCCAATGTGAAAATCCATTATGGAGAAGTTGGGCCAAGATATCACTCATCCTTACCATGACTTATACTACTTTGATTCAGGTAGAGCCTATTGTATTGACCTCATTAAGGATATGGTAGTCTCCCAAGAGCAGATTCCAAGAAAGAATGTTTTAATGGACATGGTGGTAGCAGAAATACTGCCACGGTTTGGTATGTTGCTGTCAAGATCTCAGGGAGTGAAGTTGAGAGGCACTTTGCAATTAGACTTTTCTTATGCAACCATCCCAATTTTTGGACAATTGAGAAAGTTGTACCATGAAATAAAGATGAAATATAATATCAAAAGTAACTAAAAGCCCAATAATCATCTGATAAATGTTGTACATACCTATTTAGAGTAATTTATTTTGTTTAATGATAGTGGCTTAAATGATTTAGATAGCCAACTTGTAGAAGTAGAAGATGTTCTAGAGATTCATAATTGCATCGGAAAAGTTATAGAAAAGGAAAAAGATAATCTGTTGATTTCATCAGAAAATCCATCAAATGAGGTAGAGAAAAACTCAAAACAACCATTAAATGAAGTAGAATAAAGTCCAAAACAACATGAAGAAATAGTTCAGAAAGTTGAGCCAAAACAAAAATTAGAGTTCTAGCACTTGGAGGATGAAAATGGTCTATGGTCCATGGATTTTGATGGTGCTTTGGGGAAAGACAAGGTAGGCATTGGAATTTGGGTTTGCAGCCATTTTCATCAGCCTAGTAAGGTTCCTAAAAATGTTAGATTATGATAATATAAGTTATATTTTGATTTCACTTGTTGGTGTACTCCTCATAAGTTATAGATCACATTTTTAGCTCACAAAACTCTTTTTCCCTATCATTGTAGTATCTCTCCGATAGATACTTATTCTGGAATAGTCTCTCAAAATCACTCCTCATCAACTCTTCCTCATAAATATCTCTGATTTTCTTCGCATATTCCCACCAAATATATGCTTTACCTCTAAGGCTGAATGTAGCTATTCTGGATTTCAAGTTTTCTGAGTAGTCATGCAAGCTAAATAACTTCTTCATACAAAGCAACCATGCCTCTACATCTTGTGGTTTCTTCATATCTCCATCAAATGTAGGTGATTTTTCTTTCTTAAACTCATCTGCAAAATATCCCCTGTCAATCCTCATGTAAGGATGATAATGATGAAAAACATGATACCTGTTAGAACTAGAATGATACCTGTGTCTGCCACCCCTCCCATTTGGAGTGTCCAAGACCCTGCCATCTCTATTCATGTCATCTCTATCCGACCTGTGAGAACCAAGAGACCTACTGCCATATGCCCCATTAGTCTCATCCTCCTATCCATAGTTGATCTAAAGTGGTCCCTATTTTTGCAAATATGATAAACTTTGAATGATTATTGCATTAAACTTTGCTTTCTTTTCCTATGCCTGTATGAATCTATCATTATCTTCTTAGAAACTCCTTATTTCTTCCTTCAAACTTCTTAGTGTGTCTACCAAGTTAGAAGAGTTCCAACACCATGTTGCTCATATGATTCTTAAGGAGACTCTTTGTAGCCTACCATCTTGTTATTCGTTTTTTATATCTTTCTTGTAATGTATACTATGCGAGCTAAATCAAATCACAATAAACCAATGGACCTTATCTGTTATGAAACCAGCTCCAAAAATATAAGAAAAGAGGGATCAATGCCTTAGAAATCAGCCACTTTGAGGGGGAAACCTCCTTTACATTACATAAATGAAAAATTCTTGGATGATTCAAATGAAAAAAACCTCCTTTCTATATATAGGAGCCCATGGGGTCACAATATAATCATATCTGAATTAACAATAAAATATATGGGAAAAATAATAACAATATGGGGACTACAAAGGTACAACAACAATAATAAGGGGACTACACAAACAAAAATAAGGGACTACAGTAGTAATATAAGGCCCTAACATGCCCCTCTCCTTCAAAAAAGTGTTTTCCTCAACACTTGAGTAGTTTTGGATTCTTCTGTATAAATTTCTCATCCTCCCATGTGGACTCTTCAGTGGGTAAGTTCTTTCACTTTATGAGATACTCTGAAATTTATCGATTTAGTAGTTATAAATTTCTTGTTTCCATGACTACTTCAAGTTCCAATATGATTTTTCCTTCCTCATCAAGTTTTGTCAATATTTTTTGAACCAGAAGTTTGTCACCTATAACCTTATTTAAGCATGAAATATGGAAAACTGGGTGCACTTAGGAAGATGTAGGAAGATCCAATTTGTATGCCATAGTACCAATATTTTGCTACACCTTGTAAGGATCATAGTACTTTGGTAATAATTTATTATCCTTCTTAGCTTACTTGAGGGTCATTTTTTGTATGGTTGTAGGTGTAAAAAAACCCAGTCGCCTACATCAAAACTTCTCTCACTATGATGTTGATCTACCTATTGTTTCATTCGGTTCTGTGCCAAATTTAGGTTATCCTTTAAGAGTTGGAGAACTTGTTGTTGATGCTCGATGTGATATTACAGTGATTGAACCTTATAATTTTCTCTTAAATATGATGTGATGGGAACCGAATGATATCCATAAAGTGCCATAAATTGGGTCATTTTTTCTACAATGTGGAAGGAAGTGTTATACCACCATTTAGGCGTAGGTAACCAATTGACTCATTTCATTTGTTTATTAGATAAAAAGAAACAAATATATACTTCCAAAAATTTGTTCACTATCTCGGTTTTCCCAACTGATTGAGGATGATAAGATGAGCTATGAGCTAGTTGAGTACCCAAAAAAGAAAATAATTTTGTCCAAAAATTTCTAGTGAAAATGGGATCTCTATCGCTTACAATAATCTTTGGGTTTCCATGTATCTTTTGAATTGTTTCCATAAATTTAGTAGCAACTATACTCATTTTAAATGGATTAGATAATGCACAAAAGTGTGCATACTTGGTAAGTCTATCAAATACCACCATGATGACACTCTTTCCTTCGGACTTAGGTAAACCTGTGATAAAATCCATTGAAAACTCCTCCCAACATTTACTTGGAATGAATAAATTTTGTGGCAGACCCGGTGTCTTAATTGTCTCAACTTTATTTTGCTGGCAAACCAAACATTCCACCACAAACTTTTGAATACTATATTTAAGGCCATCCCAAAAAATTATTTCTTCACCCTATGGTAAGTTTCTAAAAATTCCGAGTGTCCTCCTAAGGGAGAGGTGTGTAATTCCAAAATAATATTTTGTTTTAGTTGGGAATTATTCAAAGATATAAGAGATCTTTGTACCATAAGGAATCATTTTTCCAATTAAATGTATCAAATTTACTCGGATCTTGCTACAAATTTTGAATGAGTGTCCATACTTCTTCTTCATTCTTCCATTCTTCCCTTGCTTTGGTTATCCAATCTGGTTCGATAATATAAATGGCACAAAGAAATGCTTCCACATCCTCATCCTTTCTTGAGAGTGCATCTACATCAAAATTTAGCTTCCCTTTTTTGTAGATTATTTTAAAGTCATAACCCAACATCTTTGTGACACATTTTTGCTGCTCTTCTGAAGATAGTATTTGTTCCAAAAAAAATTTAAGATGATCATGATCAGTTTTTACCTTGAAGTGTCTTCCCATTAGGTAAGGTCTCCATTTATTTAGTGTGTGTAGTATTGCCAACATTTCCTTCTCATAAATAGCTTTCTGTAAATACTTTCCTTTTATTGGACAAATTTCAAAAGCAGCGGGTCTTCCTTCTTGCATTAAAACAACACCAATTCCATTTCCTAAGGCAACGCATTCCACAATAATTTTTTTTTGTGAATTATGGAATAGCTAATACCGGTGCTTGGAACATTGCCTCTTTAATATGTTCAAAGGCCTTAGTTGCTTCAAGAGTCCATGAAAATGCATATTTCTTCAATAATGTTGTTAGAGGTGTTGCTAATATCCCATAATTTTTAACATACTTGTGATAATACCCTGTTAACTTGATAAATCTTTGCAACTTTTTTATCATTGTGGATACTTTCCATTCCTTAATGGCTTTAATTTTGTTAAGGTCTACCTTAACACCCTCCTGAGATACAATATGACCCAGATATTCCACCTCTTGTACTCCAAAGAAAAATTTAGAGGTTTTTTCATATAATTGTTTCTCCTCCAATAGTTTGAGCACCCTGTCAACATGTTGAACATGATCCTTCCAAGACTTGTTGTAGATTAGTATATTATCAAAAAATACTAACACAAATTTTCTAAGGAAGGGTTTGAAAATGGAATTCATCAACCCTTGAAATGTAGAAGGTGCATTCGTAAGGTGAAAAGGCATGACCAAAATTCATAATGACCCTCATAAATTCAAAATGTTGTTTTCAGAATGTCTTCAATCTTCATTCTAACTTGATGATATACTAAACAATTATCCAACTTGGTGAAATAAATTGCTCCATTTATTTCATCCAATAATTCATCAATCACAGGGAATGGGAAATTTGTCTTTAATAGTGAGCTCATTGAGCTCCCTATAATCCAAAAACATGTGCCATGATCCATCCTTCTTGTGCACCAATACTACTGGAGCAGAGAAAGAACTTTTAATAGGTTGAATTATACCATCCTCTAGAATTTCTGCAATCATACCTTCCATTTATCTCTTTTGGACATAAGGATATCTGTAAGGCTTGATGTTTGGAGGAACACTTCTTGGAATCAAATGAATAGCATGATCATGATCACGAATATGTGGGAGTCCTTTGGGAGTTTCAAACACCTTGGAATGATTGTCCAAGTATTTTTGGAGATATGGAGAAATAGATGATTTTGATGTTGGAACTTCTAGTGAGCATAATCTTGCAATAACGCCTCGTTTTTCTTTCTTCAGAAGCTTTGTCATGACATTATAGCTTATTATAATTCCCGACTTCCCTGCCATAGCATGTAATTCAACTTCCTTTCCTTACAAAAAAAAAATCAAGAAAATTTCTTGAAAATTAAAAGCCATTGTCAACAAAGATTGTAACCATTGTACTCTTAGTACAACATCAGCACCACCCATTGGAATGGAAATAATTGGAATATTCAATAAATACCCCCCCATTTTTTTCTTGATATTATGGCACTTTCCAGAGAAATTTATAGTTCCTTCATTTTCCATCATCACTTGACGCTCTGGCGTTGGGTATAGGAAGAAATTAAATTCCTTAGCTACCTTACAATGAATAAAATCATGGCTACTACCTGAATCAATAAGAACTATTACATTTTTCTTCTTGATATGTCCTTTTACTAAGAGTTTGAGGATTGGTAATTCCTACCAATGCATTACAAGATATGGTCAGATTCATTTCTTCTACCTCTAGGGTTGGTTCCTAGTGTATATCCCCTTCTTTTGAAGTTTGTTTTTCATTTTATTCCTCCTCTTCACAATCTATGTAAAATCATTTCTTCTCAGTACACTTATGACCTTTAGTGTATTTTCCATCACAACTATAGAAAAGGCCTTTTGCTCATTTTTCTCCCAATTTTTTTGGTTTCAACCTTGTAGGTTGTGGAAGTCTAGGAGTAGAAACACTTCCATCTTTATAGTTGTGAGTGATAGGCTTCCTTGTCACCATAATTTTTCTTTCAATTTTTCTTGCCAACTTGAATGCCTTCTCCAAGGTATCAGGTTCCGCAAAGGCGAACCTCATGTTGGATGTTATCCTTTAGATTCCCTATGAAGACATCAATCCTATGTTCCTCTAGAATATTATTTACCCTTATATTAAATTTTTTGAATTCCTCAATGTGCTCCATCATTCAACCCTTTTGTTTGAGATTTATCAATTGGCTAAATAAGGTGTTTCTCTTTGTATCCTCATAATGTGCTATCATTTCCTCCGTAAAAATTGACGAAGTTTCAAGTGGTTTAAGAGAACAAATCCATCGATACCATACAAACTAATTTTGTTCTAAATATAAAGTTTAAATGTGTACCTTTTGTGTGATTTTCGCATTATAGAGCTCAAAATATTGCTCCATTTGTAGTATCCAAGTTATCGGATCCTTGCCATCAACATTAATCATATCTATCGTTAGAATATGGCGGGTATTAAATCCCAAATTAGAGTCAATCAAATCATGATTAACATTTCCTTTTTTCTTATCATGAGTTTCCTCTACTACCTTTTCGCCATTAGGAAGATTTTCTTGTAGCAAATTTTCCAACCCTTCCTTCAAACCTTCCATGTCTTCCTTCAAATCTTCCATGTTTCCTTCTATCTTAGCTTCCATGCCATCCATATTAGCTTCCATGCCATTCTTCAAGCCATCCATCTTATCTTCCACACCTTTCTTCAAACCATCCATCTTAGCTTCTACGCCTTTCTTCAAACTATCCATGTTGCCTTCTATACCATCCATCTTAGCTTCCACGCCATCCATCTTAGCTTCCATGTCATTCTTAAAACTATCCATATTAGCTTCCACGCCTTTCTTCAAACCATCCATCTTAGCTTCCATGCCTTTCTTCAAACCATCCATTTCATTTTTTGTTACTTTTTGCGAGAGCAAAATTTGTTGCACTTGGTCTTGTAATTTTGATATATCATGTTGAAATTCTTCCTCTTAATGAGTCATAGTAGATCCTTTTGAGGGATTAATGGGTGTTGAATTTTTTTTTGGAGGAATTTTAGAGCCCAATACTGGTATCTATGCTTCAATATGCCCTTGGAATCACTTCAAACCGATTTTTCAAACAAGACTTATGCAATTTAAAAAAAAAACACACACCTTTTTCTTGTTTTTTAGGAGCTCGATATTGAAACTAATGTATCTCTGTAATTTTGGATACCCAATATTTTATATTCAGTCATTTAGTAGCCCTCTCCATATTCTTTCCAATTTCTTAGGTCAAACTTGATTTGGATTATTCAAGAAAAAGTCATGACCAATCTCCCACAATGACATAATGTTGGGGCCCTTGTTTTTGTTTAAGTTTTGAACTTTTGGCCAAGACATTTTGAACTTTGACTCTTTTTGAGTTGCAGAATAAATGCACATAGCAACCGCGACCACGCCGCAGCGACCAGGAGTTGCGGAGCTACCAAGGTGGCGCGGAAGCACTTGATAACTGGAGCTCGAACAGAGATAAGTGCAGATGAAAGAAACATAGCAGAAAACAGAAGGTAGAACACGCAGACATCAGAAGAGACGCTGGGAAAAGCCAGAGTGAAGACATAGAGAAGCTGCCAGTCGCGACGAGCGGGTGAATAAAAGGTGATCACCTGGCTAAAGAAGGAGGTTGATTGTTGTTGTTATAGGTTGAATGTATGCGAGAGAAGTCGCGAGGATCAAGACTTGAGGAAGGATACGCAGGGCAGCTGCGGAAGAATCATGCTTGTTCTTCCTATGGGTTCTTACTTTCTATGTCTTCCTTTCTGTTCTCAAACCCATCTGTATCTGACTTGTGAGTTATCAGAGGAGAAAGCTATGTAATCATGTATTCGGCCAGAAGAATAATATAAGGGAGGATTTCTGTCTCAATATGTTGTTCATATGTTGTGATGTGTTTACACTGATTTAAAAATTTTAAGTTGCGACTGTCTGAATACCTAGTTAATGATCTTGCATGTGTAATTTGGTATATGTAATGGATGTGCTTTCTTTCCTTGGTTGCGGGTTTACTCCTTACCAGTGATCTCATCCCCTTACTCATGTGGTCGCGGCACGCCTCGGGTGAGACGCACTGCTCTCCAAGAGCAGGGTGAAAATGCCGGCGTGTTCCTAGACTACACCGGACCCCTTGTTGGCCACAACCCTTTGAACCTAGGTCTTGCCCGCGAGACCTGACTTTTCGCCAACAAATGGTTCCGTTTCCGGGACCTGCATGTTCTGAGGGGATCTAGATCATGGTCTCGAGGATTTTTGAAGGGGCAATACGGCGATGGTGGGATGATCACCTTGACCACTTCATTACTCAGCAAGCGGAGCTGACCAAGAAAAAGGAGGCCGCGATCAAGGAGATCGTTCTTTTCTCTGATTCAGCCAGTGATACGTACGAAATTTTCTGGGGAAGGTTCCCTACCGACCTTTACAATTGGTTGCGAAGGTTACGAGCGACGGTGCCCCAGGAAGGCTCGCGGAAGATAAACCGCAGGTGGGCGCACGAAGACCTGGTCGCACTGCATCGGGTAGACACTGAACTCACCCGTGCAGTGGATTTTTGGGTAAGGACCACGTTGGAAGGATGCGCTGTGGAGTTTTCTGCTGAGTGTTACCAATCCTTCTCGAAGGCTGAGGCTGTTTTTCACTCAGGACTAAGGGGGAAACTGCTGAAGGAGATTCCGCTGTGGATCAAAGCCCTGATGGTGGAAAAAGGGTTGATTGAATTCCACAAAACGAGTATGGAAGCGTAAACCACCCATACTGGGGGAAGGATTGAGGGGACCGATGCCGTGTAGATAATAAGAGTGGGGAGCGGGGGATGGACGTTGAAGCCGCATGCAAGTTGAGGGAGTCACGTGCACATCGGCGGGCACAGATCGCCGATAGGTGGCGAAGAAGGGTAATGAGAGATTTGAAAAGAAGGGAAATCGAGAGGAGAAATCAGAAGGAGGCGCCTCAGAAGACAAGAACCATGGGTTTGGATACCCGGACAGGGGACGGGACAGCAGCGGACGTACAATGGGTGCATGGGAGCCCAGCGACGCGAGAACGAGAAGTAACGACTAGCGAAGATAATGGAAAGATGCAGCCCGAAGAAAGCTCCGATGACGAATGGCATAGCGTGATGCAGCAGATGTTCCAGGATCAGACGGCACCCACCCCTCCAGGCAGCCCTATGTCCCGCTTTTCGCATGGCCAGGATCCCGACCTTCCCCTGGTACTTTACCAACCTTTAAGACATATTTTTATTCAGTTACAAGCATTAAGTCAGTCATATAGTAGTTCAGCGGCATCGGTAACGCCCAGTAGCAGCAGCGTCACTAGTAGTAGTATTTTCCCTAGTGGGATCGTTACGCAACCAGGACCCGGAGGTTTTATCCTGGTTAATTCTCCACAAGTATACATGGCTGGATCTTTCACCCGGTACCCGGAGTTCTCTGGCCGGGGAAATGACGACGTAGAACAACACTGGTATCTGTGCGAAGCCATCTGGAGGGCTCGACAGACGCCGGATGCAGGGAAGTTAATAGAGTTCCAAACCACGCTCAGAGAGAGAGCTCTGCGTTGGTTCATCAAGTGGTCCGAGGCGCACCCTAACCCTATAATCGCAGACGTGAAGCGGGATTTTGTCCGTGAATTCAAGCTTCCCCAGACAGACCAGCAGGGCCTGTCAGAGCTATGGGAAATTAAGCAGAAGGAAGGAGAAACTGCATGGGAGTTGATGCGGCGATTTAAAGACGCGATCGGAAAACTCAGTTACCCGATCGATCTAAACCACCAAAGGGACTGGTTCATCAAGGCTCTGCTCCCCTTGACACAAACCCCTCTCACACAACAGAAGATTGATAATCTGCAGGACGCTTTGGAGCAGGCCATGAAGATTGAAGCCATGGCGGGATACCCCCAGGAATACAGGGGGGGGATGGCCCCGCAAGACCCTTCTCTGATATGGTTGCAACATCAAATCGCCAGCTTGACCGAAAAGCTCAAGGAAATTCAGCCAGCGAGACCAGCGCGACCGAATGTTTGGTGTACTCATTGCCTGGTCGAGGGACACGTCGCAACCGAATGTCCTCGGTTGCGCGGCGCAGGAGTTGGGCCCTCAGTTGCAGCAATTCAGGGGGGTCCACCACCAGGGGGTGGCGCGGCGATGAACCTGCAGGGAGTCTACCAGCCGCAACAGACCTTTGCGGGGTTCCCACCGCAACCGGGGTCTTCCACCACAGAGTACTGTGAGATTTGCCGGATGATGGGGCATCCTCCTCGGATGTGCCCGATATTACAGAAGTACTCCACGGTGCCGAATAATGTATACTGCGAATTCTGTGTGTCTATGACTCACAACACCGAGCAGTGCAGGGCGCTTGACGCTCTTGCGGATCGATTGGATCGTCCCTCGTATAGGGTGAACGAGGCTACAAGGGGAAGAGGTGGTGGCATGCGGGGAGGCCGAACAGGTTGACGCGGTCCGGTAAAGTGCTACAACTGTGACCAGGAGGGTCATGTGGCTCGAGAATGTCCCTTCCGCGATGACCCTGGTGTTCCCAGTGCCGGGTCAACGCCCATGCTACAGAAGACTGTCCGGAGCTCATCAAGAAATGGGAAGAACGGGTGAGGCAGAGGGGAGCGAATCTGATAAACTCAGAACCGCGCAGCACCGCAACCCCTGACATGCAGAACGTTGCGATAGTAACACGGAGTGGAAAGAAGACTGGAGACGATGCCCATGAGAAGGAGCCAGCGCGAGTGGTTCGGCCGGCATCCCCAAAGAAGTTGATCAGGCCCGATGTCCAGAAGAAGTATTTCCAGGAGGCGGTTGAGGCATTCGCCCAGTTGCGGAACGAGGGAGGGCTGGAGGAGCCCTGGCGGCCGGAATCCGGTGCACAGGACGCCACAGATACTGTGGTCGAGGATTGGCTCCGGCTATTCCTCAGGATTGTTGATAACGTTGGGCTGCGGCAGCAGCTCAAGCATGCTTTAAGTGGAGCGCTGCAGGGGCACGCAGAACCGAGAAATCCGGCGGACGCTAGACCTCAATATGTGCAACGTGTCAAGCGGAACAAGCAACGAACAGGCAAATAATTCCGGCTTAACACGCAGGTCGCGGGATTCCAAATCAGCGACACCATGTTGGACTTGGGGTCTGACGTCAATATATTGCCACGAAAGACATGGGAGGCTCTTGGAAAGCCACGGCTCGCCTATTCCCCAATCCAACTCAGGATGGCGAACCAGTACTGTATTTTGCCAATCGACCGACTGGAGGGTGTCGAGGTCGATGTTGCGGGGGTGAAGACATACACCGAATTTGAGGTTATTTATATCATGGGCGATAAGGACCCCTATCCTGCTTTACTTGGCATTGATTGGGCTTTTTAGAATTACGCGATCATCGACCTCAAGAAGGAGCTGATGATTTTTGAGGATGGGGAGGTAAGGGTCACTCAGCCTCTCGACCCGTATCAGGGTCCGCAATATACAGAACCGGTGGACAGTCGGGAGGATGCTCAGATGATGGACCATCTCTATCAGATGACTGCAGGGAAGCGGGCCGATTATATCAACCCGACCGCAACAGGGTCTATCAGTTGGCGGAGTGTGCAGAGCTCGGAGCTCGGATCCGAGCTTGTGTGGGAAGACTGGCAGCAAGGGGGGTATGAGACCACCACACGGAGATGTGCCTCCATCGCTCAGGTCCGGTGGGTAGGGACTGAGATCCGCGGATACCCCACATTATCAAACATGCAAGCAGTGAATACTTTTATTGCCAAGGTGGAAGATCGGGTCCCAGAGGAAAGTCGAATACCACTTTTGGATGTGGCCTTGAAGTCCACATCGGGACGATGGTGGAACAATCACCGTAACACTCTGTTGCGATGGGAGTGTGTGGCGGATGCTCTACGTGCACGCTTCAAAGAGGATGAAGGGCCCTGCATTACATTTAAACATCATGAAGCTTCCGACCCGCGACATCATTTGCAAGCGTGCGAGGAACAGTGGCGTAGCGCAAAGTACCCTGAGGAGTTGTGGATCCATAGGTTTGTCCACTCCCTGGGTACAATTCCCCAGGCCTGGTACCTGGAGGAAGAGCGGAAACGGGGAACCCGCTCCTAGCAAGCAGTCGCGGAAAGTTCGTCCAGAGCTTCTCGTTCGAAGGGGAGACAGCGCAGGAATCTGATGCCCTACAAGCCGTCAAGGAGGTTCTATTTTTCCGCCATCCTGAGCCTGGTGAAGGCCCGGTGGCGTCACGCTCCGGGGTCAAGCGCGAATTGGTTTGCCAACGAATTGATGGCGGCCTGGAGGATGATAGTTTGGAGGATCTTAGGCATCTCTATTTTGACGAAAAGGAAGGCAAGCGCAGCATCCGCGACGAGCCGACGACAGAAGGAGTCCATCTGCAGCCCCTAAAGACAAAGAAGCTGAACATTGGAACGGAGGAGAAACCTAAGCTGGCAACGGTGGGAAATTACTGGGACGAGGAGACGACAAGAGAAATATTTAGCCTCCTCCGGGAGTATGAAGATCTATTTCCATCATCAGTTGCGGACCTGAAGGGGATCAAGGGGATCTGGGCGAAATGCGCATCACATTGAAACCAGGAGCCAGGCCGGTGAAGCACCGCCCCTACCGGTTGAATCCACGTATCAAAGAGTAGGTCAAGATGGAAATCGACAAGATGCTGGCTGCGGGTCTCATCTTCCCAGTAGAAGAATCTGAGTGGGTAAGTCCCATTGTCATCCAGAACAAGAAGGACAAAGCGGAAATCCGTGTCTACGTAGATTATCGGAGTTTGAATAATGCTTGTATTCATGATCCGTTTCCCACTCCCTTCAGCGACGAAGTTCTAGATCATGTCGCGGGAAACGAAGCTTATTCCTTCACTGACGGGTTTTCGGGCTACCATCAGGTGCGCATCGCCGAGGAAGACAAGGCGAAGACAACATTCACAACTGAGTGGGGATCATTCGCATACCACGTTATGCCATTTGGTCTGAAGAACGCACCAGCTGTGTTTTCCCGGATTGTCATTGCTGCTTTCCGGGAGTACATTCACAAGTTCCTGGAAGTCTATATGGACGATTGGACTGTTTACATCTTGCTGAAGAAACACGCATCCCTATTGCGTGTTATGTTCAATCGATGTCGCCAGCTGCAGATTTCCTTGAACTTGAAGAAATGTATTTTTGCAGTACCATTCGGCACACTCTTGGGTCACGTGGTGTGTAAGCAAGGGGTCTGCGTTGATCCTGCCAAGGTCGCGGTCATCGTCCACATGGAGGCCCCCGAGACTGTGAAACAGTTGCGGGCACTGCTCGGGCACACAGGATACTACAGGCGGTTTATCCGTAACTATGCCAAAATCACTGCCCCTTTGGAGAAACTGTTGCGGAAGTCAGAAGCCTTTGAGTGGATGGCGGAGTGCAGGAAGGCACTCGACGCACTGAAGGAGAAGTTGGCGACGGCACCCATACTTGTTCACCCCGACTGGGATAAGCAGTTCCATGTACATATTGATGCGTCCGGTATTGCACTTGGAGCTGTGTTGGCGCAACCCGGGGAAACGACAGTCGACCACCCTGTATACTTCGCCAGCCGACGATTATCGAATGCGGAGAAAAATTACACCACGACCGAGCGGGAGGCGTTGGCGATGGTGTACTCTCTTCAGAAGTTCCGCCACTACCTTCTGGGCGGCAAATTTACATTTTTCACGGACCATTCGGCATTGAAATATCTGGTCAATAAGCCGGTGTTGGAAGGAAGAATCTGTCGATGGCTTCTACTTTTCCAAGAGTTCACGTTTGAGGTGATTGTCAAGCCTGGAAGGTTGAACGTTGGTCCCGATCACTTATCTAGGCTGGAGATGGGAGAGAATGAGGGTCCGTTGGACGATCAGCTCCCGGATGCTGACCTATTCCGAGTTGAAGCAGTACCCGATTACCTGGCGGACATCGCCACGTATCTGACCACGGGACAGTGCCCTGAGGATTACACCCCTCTTCAGAAATGCCACTTGGTTGTCCGGGCGGCCGATTATCAATTGATCGCAGGGCAGCTGTACAAACTAGGCCTGGATGAGGTGTTGCGTAGGTGTGTTCTTGACCACGAGCGGGAAGCAGTGATGTGGGAGTGTCACAGCGGTGTTGCGGGAGGACACGTGGGCGCTAAACCCACCGCAAGGAAGGTGCTTCAAGCTGGCCTATGGTGGCCGACGGTACATGCAGAATGTAAGGCCTATGTGAAACATTGCGATATTTGTCAGAGGACGGGAAGGCCTTCGCACAGGGACGAGCTTCCGCTACATCCGGTGCATGTGTTGCGGCCATTTGAGAAGTGGGCTGTTGATTTCGTAGGCCCCATCGCACCCATCGCTCACCATTCCAAAGCCCGGTACATCATCACCGCAACGGATTACCTCACCCGGTGGGCTGAGGCGGCAGCGGTGCGCGACTGCTCGGCAGAGACCGCTGCCCGGTTCATCTTTGAACACATCATCAGCCGCTTTGGCTGCCCAAGGAGCTTAACCAGCAATCAGGGTACGCATTTCATTAACGCCACGGTCAAGTCGCTACTGGACACATTTATGATTCAGCATCATAAAAGTAGCCCATACCACCCGCAGGCCAATGGTACGGTGGAAGCCTTCAATAAGATTCTCGAGAAGGGCTTGACTAAAATTTGCAATGCTCAGCGGGACGATTGGGATGAGCGGCTACCAGCGACATTATGGGCTTACCGGACCACGGTAAAACGTTTGACCAACCAGACACCTTTCCAGTTGGTGTATGGTTGAGAAGCGGTGATTCCCGCCGAGTTCACCATGCCCAGCCTTTTGATCGCAACAATCGTCCACTTCTCAGAAGAGGCGTCACTTAGGGAACGCCTCCAGGAGCTACAGGAGCTGGATGAGGCTCGATTCCTCGCAGAATTCCACTAGAGGGTTGAGAAGGCCCGACAGAAGGCGTGGCACGACCGCCACATCAAAACTAAAGCTTTCCACGTTGGCGGCAAAGTTCTCTTATACGAAAGCCGGTTCCAGAAGTTTCCAGGCAAGCTCCAGATGCATTGGCTGGGACCATACTTTGTCATCGAGATCCGCGACTCAGGAGCCGTTCGGTTGGCACAACTGGACGGCACAGTTCTTCCGGGATGGGTGAATGGCGCACGCCTGAAGCCCTACCAGGAGTAGGTACTTCTCACTTTTCACTAATAACTCTCGCAACCGAGAGAACCCGTAGAGTAGCGTAGTTGAATAACTCTCCCGCAACCGGGATGAATGTAGGTAGTCTTTTTCCAATTGTCGGCACTGAGTCAAATAACCAGTTAGTTGCGGGAACATTACCGCAACCGACTGTGGTCAGGGCGGGCCAGTCCAGCGTGTCGCAACGCCAGTCCACCGTGTCACCGCTCCAGTCCAGCGTGTCATGCACGAAGGATCCATCCTCGTGCCAGTGTCAGTCCAGGTCATATCCGTCAGTCCTTTTGTCAGTCCGTAGGATAGCTCAGATTTGGTCATAAATTCCCTTAATGGACAGTAATCATACCGTAATCATTTATCATCAGCCGCAGTTCTCTCCGCCGTCGGGTCCGCCCATCTCCCAATGACGCCGTCAGCAACTGTCAGATTACACACAGGCCTGCGATTGATCGCACGATTATCGCAGGCAAGAAAGATAGCAAGAATTAATTGTCGTTATGGAGTCTCATCAACCCCGCGCGTGCTAGCAGATGGCCCAATTTGCATGAAGGCTACCAGCACAGGGATGACGGACCAATTCAATTTGGAAGTTGCAGCGACTCCGGAGCACTCGCAGTACCAGAGCACTCAGCACCTCACAGGAAGTTACAGAAGAATCGTCCAAGTCTATCAGAGACGCGCCAAGATGCCGAGATCTCTTCTCTCAGTCCCTGAACTAGCGCTAGATCGCAGAATTCACCGAGTAGAGTCACTGGTCGGCAAGTACGACAATGCACCCTGTATGGACGCCAATTTGTCCGACCCGGCTGAGTTTCCTCATCTCCATTGGCAGACGTTCATGGAGCACCATTATACGCCAGGTAAAAGCTCTAACAGTCGAATGCGGGATGAATTCCAGGGCCTACAGCAGTCAACTTTGATGAATTTGAGGAGTCTTCCCGTCTTCGGCACCACCGGACCAGTTCTGTAATGTACCCGGTTCCTCCTCAGTCGGGTGCAGAACGGGTCCCTGTGGCTGAACGAAGAAATTCCAATACATGCAGAAGACATTAGTCGGCTTACGGGGCTATCCCAAACTGGTGCAGATGTCTCCTCTGTGGGCCAGACATCCTCCAAGCGTGCCCGGAAGTCGGCTGATGCGGACCTCTACACCAAGTATGGCACTCGCCGGGGCGGCAAAGGTGCCAAGATAGACTTGATAAATGTACCAGCAATCCGGTTTTCTTGCTACCTGATCGCTAGCAAGACCATGCGCCACTACACAAAGGGAGAGTGCACTCTGGACACAATTTCCATTGCAGAGCACTGCGTCCAGGGGGCCAGGTTGAATTGGAGCGCGTTTGTGTTGAAGGAACTCTTCGCGGCTTGCGAAGACAATTACAGGCGGACTACCAGTTTCATCTACGGGTACTTGCTCTTAGCGTTCGCCATGTGGAAATGGCATCTTCCCCCGATACGGACACCGGCAGAGCTCACCGTGAGCCAACCGCTCGCGATGAGATATTCCCCCTAGCAGGTGTCCACGGCCCCCAGCAGCAGGCAGGTGAACGCAGAGGCGTTCCGAGAATGGTATGGGATGATGACCGATGTGGTCGCTTCCCAGCAACGGGTGCCCCAGAACCTGTTGGATGAATACAGTGAACAGGTGTGGTTTGGCGTCAGCCATAACCACACTTTCATCCGGCCGACTTGTGTACTGCACCATACTTTTCATATGGCGCCCTTGCGCTTCCAGCTGAATGATAATTTCTTCCACAGAGAGGTTTCTACATGGCCGGGGGTTGTCCAGCACGTTAGCGACGGAGTCCTCCGCTACAATTTTGATGGGATGCGGGCTGCACAGCAGCCTGCCGCGACCAGTGCCGAGGGATCTTCCCAAGTTGCGGCGGAGACAACCCCAGATGCAGCGGGGACCGTAGCGACCCTGCCCGATTCGCTGGTCCCCATCGTCGAGCATTTCAACAACCAGGCACGGCGACTCAACGTGGCAACTCAGGTTGTTTCCAGTGGTGCCCCTATATTTCCTTCTTTTACTGAATTTCGTATTAATCGGTCCCTTGGTCTCTCTAACACCGCCCCCCTCACTTCCCCCATTCCCACTAACCCGTTCACTTCTGCCACCCCCATCATCACGACAATGGGTGAACCGGGCCCCGAACCTGATTCCACCGGCCCACCTCCATCCAAGAAGGCCCGCACTACGGCCACAGATCCCGTGGTGGACCTTATGGAGGATGATCCACCAGCCACGCCGCCCACAAGAACTTTGATTCCGGAGGAACCGCTGATTGATCCAGCAGATTTCCTCAACATTCGTCTCCCTCCCACCTCGTTCACTCCATCCACCGCCCCCTCCACCAGCCGACCACACGCCACCTCCCCCAATCTATCCACTTCATCAGCCACTGTGTCCGATTCTTTGATCCGGGAACTTTTCGGCGGTGACCACGGGGCGGAGGTCACCTCCAGTACTGCAGCCGTGGTACCACCTGTTGACCTCGTGGCCGCATCCCGGGATTCCCTTGCCACTATATCTGTCCAGCCAGCCATAGTTGGGGTTGATTCAGCCGCCCCTTCCACAGAGCAAACCACGCAAAAGGACCGGCCAGAGCCTGATATGGCCACTTCGGTGCAACAGCAGACGCTGGTCCATCCTCCAGAGACTTCAGGCAGAGCAGCTGCCATGGGCCAATCTTCGCAGGAACAGACGCCCGAGCAGGATGCACCCGGCACAACAAATGCAGAACAACTGAGTCCCGCACAGCTGTATCTGCTCATTCAGCGGGCGGCCATCAAGGCCGAGCAGATTCACACTGAGCTACAGCGGCGGTGCACCGAGCAGCGGAATCAGATCACGGCGCTTACTGAACAGCGCAATCAGCTGCTGCAGGAGAAGACCTACCTCCAGGAGCAGGCCAACATTGTTAATCAGGCGCTCTCCAGCGTATGGCCGGAGGCACGGGCTCACCATGCCCCACTCCCTGCTCGCATAGAAGAGGACAGTATAGCTTTACAGGCTCGCCAGCTCGGGGAAGTTTTCACTACTATTTGCAGAGAGAACCAGGAGTTACAAGCGGCGTTAGCCGCACGGCCTACCCTTCCAGATCCACCCGCCGACCATTCAGGACAGGTAACTGCCAAGCAGACGCAGGCAGTTAGTATGCAAGCCACCCTTCATTCCACTGCAGCCGCAGCTTCTGCCCTTCTACGAAGTTTGCAGGAGTGCTCCCTCGCGTTGACGGTCAAGACGCAACCCATTGTTGCCCAGCTACAACAGATCTCCAGCGAAATTCGGGCGACCACGGACCCGGCAAGGCTTGACCAGCTCTACGCCCAGTCGGACGAGCTGGAACTTCACATGCAGATGACTAAGGCCGAATCAGCAGCGGCTAAGCACGTCCTTCGGGAGATGCGGCCGCCCCTTTGCACCCATGCTGACGCAATGCACCAGCTGGATGCCAAGGCCGAGTCCCAGCTCGCCACGCTGTTCGGGGCTGCCCCGACGCCCATAGACGAAGCCGCCGCTAACCGAATCTCTCAAGACGCCGACCTGCTTATGCAGGAATGGCAGCAAGCAGTGGCGACCTTCACAGAGCTTCGAGATTCAGCACTCCGCCGGGTCCCGGAGTTGGGGCCCTTGTTTGGCCAACCGGATGGCGGAGTACAGCAGGGAAGGGTAGCGGAAGAAGGAACAGCAGAGCAGGGCGCGGAAGCCAGCGGGGGAATGGAAGTAGAAACTGTCATTTGCGATTGACTCGCGGACGAGTCAAAGGATTGTGGTCGGGGCCTGTTGGGGCCCTTGTTTTTGTTTAAGTTTTGAACTTTTGGCCAAGACATTTTGAACTTTGACTCTTTTTGAGTCGTGGAATAAATGCACATAGCAACCGCGACCGCGCCGCAACAACCAGGAGTTGCGGAGCTACCAAGGTGGTGCGGAAGCACTTGATAACTGGAGATCGAACAGAGATAAGTGCAGATGAAAGAAACACAGCAGAAAACAGACGGTAGAACACGCAGACATCAGAAGAGACGCTGGGAAAAGCCAGAGTGAAGACACAGAGAAGCTGCCAGTCGCGACGAGCGGGTGAATAAAAGGCGATCACCCGGCTGAAGAAAGAGGTTGGTTATTGGTTGTTGATGTTGAAGGTTGAATGGATGCGAGAGAAGTCGCGAGGATCAAGACCTGAGGAAGGATACACAGAGCAGCTGCGGAAGAATCATGCTTGTTCTTCCTATGGGTTCTTACTTTCTATGTCTTCCTTTCTGTTCTCAAACCCATCTGTATCTGACTTGTGAGTTATCAGAGAAGAAAGCTATGTAATCATGTATTCGGCCAGAAGAATAATATAAGGAAGGATTGTTGTCTCAATACGTTGTTCATGTGTTCTAATGTGTTTACACTGATTTAAAAATTTTAAGTTGCGACTGTCTGAATACCTAGTTAGTGATCTTGCATGTGTAATTTGGTATATGTAATGGATGCACTTTCTTTCTTTGGTTGCGGGTTTATTCCTTACCAGTGATCTCATCCCCTTATGCATGTGGTCGCGGCACGCCTCGGGTGAGACGCACTGCTCTCCCAGAGCAGGGTGAAAATGCCGGCGTGTTCCTAGACTACACCGGACCCCTTGTTGGCCACAACCCTTTGAACCTGGGTCTTGCCCGTGAGACCTGACTTTTCGCCAACACATAACTATGGACTCGTTCAGTATAGCTAACTTGTACGATGTGCCACGTGTCACTGTTTCCTCCTTCAGCTCTGAAATTGATACACAAGAAACCAAAGTTTGTGTACTTTCGGCAAATTTTTACAAAATTCCAATTCGATGCTCAGAGAGAGACTTATGACAATTTCCCCAAGGTCACCTCTTTGAGATGAAATTCAGGAGCCTGCAAAAACCCTAACTTCCAAAGATCATATATCTGAAAATATTGCGAACTAAGATCCAAAATTTTTCCACGAAGTTCCTCCAACTTTTGGTGAAAATGGGTTTTTTTAAGCTTCTAAACCTTTGTAAAAAATAAATATAGCTAAAATTCCATGATGACTTGTTTGAAGCAGCGAAACTCTAGAATCCAAAGCTCTAATACCAAATATTATGAAACCAGCTCCAAAAATAGAAGAAAAGAGAGATCAACGCCTTAGAAATCAGCCACTTCAAGGGGTCAAACTCCTTTACATTACATAAATGAACAATTCTTGGATGATTCAAATGACAAAACCTTTTTCTAAATATAGGAGTACATGGGGTCACAATATAATCCTAGCCGACCTAACAATAATAATGTAAGGGCACAATAATAACAATATGGGGATTACAAGGGTACAACAATAACAATAAGAGGGATACACTACCAAAAATAAGGGGCTACGCTAGTAATATAGGGCCCTAACATTAGCATAATTCGGGGAGGATATCTCATCTGCAAGATCAACCAATAAACATAATGCATGTATATATATAATCATATAATCATATAAACATATAAAAAATAGGTGTATCAACACATAAACGTCATTCTAGCTAGATTCCAATCATCAAGTGACTGCACATACCATGACCTCATGCATGAAAACATCAACCATACCAATGTACACTGACAATACACAAGCATAAACATGGACGACACACAAGCATTAACACAGACAATACGTAAGCATAAAAAACATGTAACCAATCATACACGAACAATACATGTAAGAAATTTACATGTACAAACAACACGTAACTAGTCATATGCTCATGACAACACATTCCACAACAAAAACATCCTCTTCCACATGATGACATCAACACAACCATGACCGCCACCATGCATGCACAACAAGCATATAGACCACAAGTATGATTAAAACATGTGCAACTGACATGAATGCATGACCAACACACACCGCCCATCTAGTACAAGGGGTGAACCATGTTCTGATACCGGTCTGTAACACCCTCCTCCCACATCTACCCAAGTAACCGAAAAAATAGGGTAAAAATGTGACAAATAGTTACTATGATCTGATTTAACATATTAGATGACCTTAAGGAAGTGGAACTGATTGGAAACACATCAAAAAAACCTTCCACATTAGCAACAGAACTCCTAGGAGCCAGCCCAACCACTTAGGTATCCAACCCCTAGGTCCCAAGGCTATTAAACCCATGGATGCTCCCACAATATAGGCATGGGTGTGCCTGGGAGGCTCTAGATGCGTGCATGTCATAGGCATCAGTGTGTTGAGGGAATTTTTCCCATAGGCCTATGCTAGAGTCCCCAATATTTAAGCGGCATTTTCAGGGCCAGATCCCAGGCCACTATCGAGAACTCAATTAAAAGTTCAGAAATGAAAAATAACAATGAAATAATGGTGCACAATCAAACATTTGAATAAGGAATTGACTGTATCTCTACTATCCATGACAGTAATTTCATCAAACATGTCACAAATATGTAATCTATAGTTTTAAATAACATATCTGATCATATGGGTCTCATGCTTATCTGAGATTCTCTAAGAAGCATTGTTGCTTCACCACATTAACTACATTATTGTATATTTAGGAATAAATTAATTTTTATTCAATTATGAATCAAAACATGATGAGATCCATACATCATCACCATCACAAAACTCAATCATAACTAACATATAAGCAACATAAATGGAAAGCACATAACAACTATATAAGCCACATAATAACAAGCATATTTACCTATCAATACAAGAGGAAAATAACTCCTATATCCATAAGCAAAATGAAACCAAGTCTGGGACTTCCATGTTTCACCCTACCATAGACATGGCTGAGCCAAATATCTCTTCAACCAATCACCCTCGTGCCATATTCCAACCATGAATGTGGGATCTCATAAAAAAAATCCATCAAAACCAAACTAAGGCTTATAGAGGCTAAACCACCTTAACCCTCAACTAGTGGCTCCACCTCATGGCTGGACAACACAACCATCATGAATTCATCTCTACCCAAGCTATTCCAAGGCTCTAAGCATTTGTTCCAACCATGGATTCGATAACTAGTAACTCAACCCACAATTGTCGCCGGGCTTCTAGAGAATTTTTCTATCTAGGGATTCCAGGACTAGTAACTCAACCCACCTAGGGCTTCCAAATTTTTTTTTCAAACAAGGCTTCTAGGACTAGTAACTCAACCCAAGTTTTTATAGGGTTTCCAAATGTTTTTCCAACCAAATCTTCTAGGAATTCATAAATCAAACCACATCCAAAGGCACATGAGAACCAACCATAAAAATGAACGATGAAATGAACCCACAATGACATGGTGATCGAGGAAATGGAAAGGCTAGGAAAATCCACTTTAAATCCAGACAATCCTCCATGTCAATGATATATTATGACCAAGAAACCACATGCATACATCATGCATGCCAAATCTAGTGAGGAAAACATACATGGAACTCGGTACCTGCAATCAAAACCTATTGTAGCTATTGATTACTATGTCCTCTTGCACTGTACTGCTCTTGCTTTTCCTTCTTGATCCAAATATCTAAGTATGCCACACTCTCCAAGAGTGCTACAATAAAAGTCTAAGTATCCAAGACTATGAGAGAGAGAGAGAATAATGAGAGCTCAAAAACTGCACTAAAAAAATTCTATGGATTGATATCCATAAGCCTTTTATTAATGAGGTCTCTATTTTCTTCATTTTCCATTTTTTTCGTTCATTTTCCTCCCCAATGAAGCTTGTGACTTTTCACCTCCCTTTTCTCTTAATTTCCATTATTTTCATAAATAAATGCCAACAAATTACACTTTTCCTTTCCAAAGCCTTAGCCATTTCCTTTTACAATTTCCATAGCCATAATAAACCATGTGAACACCCAAACTAGGATGTTTTTGCCAACATTCAGCTTGGAATACGTATCATATTACCTTGGTTATTATTTTTCCTTTATTAAATTTTATTACATGAAATTTTCACTAAGGTTGTTACATAACTCATGGAAAAAGAACTATCCACATGGTTATGATGAAGAATACTCTAGAAGAATCTATATTGTAACTCTAGTTAAAATTTGAGGTAGTCAAACCCAACCACTAGTAGGCTATAGGGTTGTGTTATAATAGGCGAGTAGGAGGAAAAGGGGTCTCATTAATTTTGAGTGTGTTTGTTCCATAGACGAGAAAAATAGTCGAGAGGGATAGGGAAGGAGCACATAAAGATGATTTTTGAACTGTAGTAGCCCACGAGAACATTCCTTACTTATTTTTACTCACAACCATTTTCTATTCACATCAAGAGAGAAAAGCGACCTCACCTTTTAGCTAGGTTTTCTCCTGAAATAATTTCTTAGGCTATATTTTTTCAAATCATGGTTTGTAATTTTTTTTTTCTCTATTTTTTACATAATTTTAATTTGCATGTGTTATCACTCCCTCAGTTTCCCAAGGCTGAGAAAGGATACTGGAGGAGGTAACCTCAACCCAATATTTAGATTTGGTTGCTAGACCTAGCAAACTAGAGAGGGCTCTCTCAGTTCCAATTTCACAGTCAATGTGGTGACTGGAAAGGAAATGATCTTAGGCTATGTATAAGCTGAGTGAATCAGGGTTTTGTTTTGAATTTTGTTGGATAGGAATGTCAGTCTAGGAAATATGTCTAGGTTTTAGGTATGATTTCAAATGAACAACTGCAGAGATAAAAATGAGGCTAGGTAGGTATACTTAGAAATATACTTAGATTTTCATTGTGGTATATGGTTTGAAAAGAGAGAGTCAGAATGGGAATATTACATGAGTTCATTCATTAGAGGAAGTAGAATAAATTTATGAAAATCTTATAAAACTGAGCACAAAAATAAAGAATTATGTTTATAGAATTATAAGATTTATCATATAGAATCATACATGTTATTTCATGGAAGCATAAACATTAAATTTGATGGTGTTACTGAGAAAAAAAATTGCTAATAATCATACCACTAGAGTCCCAAAATTACAGCTGCAACATGTCTTTGATTTCACTGTAAAATATTGTACATAAGCTCCACAACTCCAATATCAACTATCCAACCTCTTAAAAGACTTGAGTTGGAGTAAATATAGAATATAGGGAAGATGCCACCTCATTGGGTCGAAACCTAATCGAAAATACGTCATAAATTCTCCTAATGAGTCATTACCTAGAATTTAGGAAAGTTAGAAACACTCCCCCTAAATTTAGCTAATAACTAGGAGACTTTGTCTCCTTGAGTAATTATATAATTTCTCCAAAATGAGGGGCATAAAAAAATTTCTTATCCATAAAATAAATCTTGGAACAACTTTAACATTGATATTGTGAATATTTTTCACTGACACCTATCGAGAAATCATCCAAGACAGAAGCATCGTGTGGCACACAGAAGCATCACATTTTTTTGTTGAAGAGTCACGTGACTTGGAGGGCATTTTTAGCTGAATTTTAGGCATCCTCTTGTTGATCTGAGGATTGGGAAAGGTAGCCCTGAATGTCCTCTATCCAATGTAATCTTAAAACTAACAAAATATCTCCTGCAAGGCCTTCAAAACTTCATTTTTCCAATCTTACTCCAGAAGTGCCACGTGCAGTGAAAATCAATGTCAAAAACATGAAAATAGGGTGTATTTTGAGTTTCTCTTCAAAAATAGGAGGTGTTATGAAAAAAAAAGACCATATATGGAACGTACACTTTAATATAAATCCATCCATGTATAGAAAACCTTCATTGGACCCTATGAGGGAAAGCGTTGTGTGGCTACGTGACACTTCTGCAAGGGTGAAATTTCGAGAATTTGCCAAAATTCACAAAAATATAAAAAATGCTCAAACCTTGCTGAATTTTGGTACATAGCATCCTTGAATGATGATATAGAAAACTAGAGATGCCTCAACTATAAAATCCAAGTTGTCTTTCTCCTTTATCTTAATTTGTGTTTCTTTAAGATTTTTCTTCAAATTTTTAACCCTGACTTTGGCAATTTGGTTGCTAGTGAAGTAGTGCATTTCCATGTGCTTCTGGATGTTATTGTTTCTTTCTACCTTCTTCAAGAGCTCCTCTAGATTATCATTCACCCATTCAATCCAAAACTCTGTCTTTCTCCATCTCAGCAACGATCAAATCATCGAGGCTTTTTTGACCTAATGGAGGAGATGACTCTACTTCTTGTTCTTTTTTCCTAGCTAATCCTTTTGTTCTTACCCTCTTTCGCTTTATTTCAACCTCCTTGTCTTCCAACTAATCAAAATCTACCACTTCCTTTCTCTTACCTTTGTCTTCCTCAATATCCACCTTTATTTTTCTTTGGAGCAGTTGTTTCACCTTAAATTTTATATTTTTTGTTGTAGGAACGTTATCATGAAATTTTCCCTTGAGAGGTTGTCCTTGAGCTCCACTATATCTGCATCATTTTCTCTGATTGTATCCTCAGCTGAATTTTGTTCCACCTGATCTGCCATGTCAACCTCTATAGGTGCTTGATCCTCATGTTGCTACAAGGGTGATCACTCACTCTCATACATAGGTGGATGCTCCATGGTTTCTCTTTGCTCGGCTGTAGTTTCAGGTGAAAGCGCACCTTTGGTAATCATAAGAGAAAAAACCATCCTCTTACCCTTCTCATAAGTTTGAGTGACTTCTTCCCTTGGTTTCTTTGGAAATTCTTCTAGTATTCTTGAAGACCCAACATCTTGTGGCTTTGTTGATGTTGATAGTATGCTCTGAATGATGGGTGGACTAGTAGTGAGCATAGAAGAAACCATCTTCATGCATGCTTCCCAAGACATATTAATTTATGATAGCTGTTGAAAAACTATAACTTTGACCAAAACATGGTGAAATAAATTAGTGTGGCGATCCTTGCGTTTACTCTTTAATTTTTCAGTCATTTTGACCAGACTACTGAATAGATAATGAGGAAAATTGAGTGGCTTGGTGGCAGTGAAATGGATCAATAGCTTTATGTGGTACTGGTATAATCTAGATAACCTCCCTTCATATGTAAAATAATTCATGATAAACTTCATCAAAGGGGCATACCTGTCAAGTAAATGCCTTGTGGGAAATATGTGTTTAGGAACATCTCTGCAATGTGGTTTTAAGAACATTTTATAGTTCCCAATGTCCAAGTCCATCCCTTTGAACCTGATTTCTCCATGTTTCGAGATACCTGTTGCTAAGGCTATAGCATATGATGATATAATGAATTCAATTCCTACTATATTATCCTTATCTCTCCTAAAGTTGGTGGAAAAAATGCTTTTCAATTGAGCAGGACAACCTACCTCTTGGATTCTTTCACAAAACCTTAAACAACCACTGTCTTCAAAGGATATCTTAGCATAGGGAGAAGCATTGATTTCCTGCAAATTTGATGGATCAAATCTATAATGATGACCTCCCTTTTTATGCTTTCTCTTATCACCTTCCATGATGTTTGTTAACAAAATAAAACCCTAGCTTGTTGTGAAGGATAGGGAAGATGAAAATTAGGAAAAAGGGGATGATGATACAATGGGTTTTAGGGACATAAATGAGATGGAATGGAGTTAGGGAAAAATCCATAAATTTTTTTGGATATAGGATGGTGAGTTAGTTACCGAATTCAAGTGAAATTTTTGGAAATGGGTATGGGAAAGGTGGAAAAAGATCAAAACACAAAGTTTACCTAGTTTCTCTGCAAAAGCATAGTGAAAACTAGGTTTTGAGTGAAAATTGTAGCAAGGAGGAATATGAATGATATGTAGTGACTTGGGTAAGGTATATGAGTGATGTGTGAAGGTTTTTATGTGATGAAACTTGGGGTTTTCCAACTGAAGCAAGATGAACATCACAACAATCCAAAAACGTTGTTGAAAACCCTAGAAGAGGGAATCCACCCTTTGCTGAATAAATTGAGTTGAGTGAAAGATAAGGATTATTAAATTATTAGTTTGGAAGCCTCTAAACCTTGAGAAATTCTTAATTGACCCTTTTTATGGATTTTGGAGCTTAAATTCCAAAAACATAGCACACTGTCAAAATCGTAGCAAATTTCCAGAAGTGTAGCGTAGGGTAGTCTGGATCAGTTTCTTACTGGTTGTCTTTGATCTTTGATGAATGTGGAGAGTTGTGAGCATGAGAGAGTAGATATTTTGAAAACCAAAGGATTAAATGAACTCAAAAAACTTCATTTCCATTTATAACCCACAAAATTTATTTTTTGTCTATAATGAAATCATATTGTACTTTGAGAAAAAATTCTTTTTTAAAAGCTTTGATCATGTAGCACACTTCTTGAGAAAGGAAAAGTTTCCTTTGCTTTATTTTCCTATATTTTCTAACTCCCAATAAAGTTGATTTAACTAATGAGAATGACTTTTATTTTCCTTTCTTTCATGACATGATTGGACATCATTATGACAAAAAAAAACAAGCCTAGACCATGACCTAGATGAGGGTATGTGGACTGATCTATGACCCTAGATGATGGTGAATGACATGACCTTGAAATTTATGATGACCGTGAATGGGTGGAGGGAGTAGCATTAGATCTTGACAACATTCAGTGAATAAAATTTATTTGAAAAAATGAAATTTTTACCAAGGACCACTACCAAGTAAAATTGAAAGAGAGTATTTGATCACTGAAAATACAGACACTAACAACATGTATACACAATTAACAATAATATACAGATCCAAAATTATAAGAGATACAACCTTAACACTGTACATATTGGACTTTTAAATATGGTTTTATTAGATTTTTTGTGATCAACTCTCTAGCGGAATATCCATATTAGTTTACGGATAATATTATTATTAGAGTAGGATTCTTTAGGTATATTTTGATATTGCAAGGGATCTAGATCAGATAAGCCAAATGTCATAAAACCCTAATCATGTTTCAAAAATATATGAATAACCCTCTTGATTCGAAAGACGATAGGTTTTTACAGAAGAACAAGTTTCATATATAAGTCATAATTTGAATCTCCTCATGTTGGCCCTAGAAAATAAGCTCAGGTTACTCAGAGATGGGGTTTCTAATGCAGAGGAAAAATCAAAGCGGAAATCATGACATTAGGAAGAAATGGAGAACCAGCCGAAGAAAGGAAATAGAAGTGATTAACCCAGTTTTCATGCCACATGAAACATTCATGGTCCCTATTTCAAATGGAATTGAAAGGTTGATATCAAGCCATATCAAGATGAGATCGACACTTTGAAGCTAAATCATTTGTTGCGTCAATCAATAGTGTATTTATGTAATAGAAGATTTCATTTACATGAATGAAATTAGAGGGATATACCCTAACTTGGTGGGAAAGCCACATGAATACCTTTAGGTTAGAGGGATATCCTCCAGTGGCTAAGTGGGAGGAATTTAAAATGATCATGAAGTCACAATTTTACCCTATCAGGTATGTAGGGACTAGTGGATCTAGTGGCACTACTTCAGGAATAAGTAGGGGAAACATCCGTACACTAGTACAAATGGGTCCAAAATCTAACGGTTATTCGTCGGAAATGTGACTTATTGGCGCTAGTTATCCGAAACATTGGAGATGAGAAACTCATCACTGGCATTGTGTTGAATAGTCAAAACTTTATTAAACGTCGAATATTTTATAGTACAGACATCGATTATCTGACGCAAAAAATGGCCACAATTTTTATTAAAAATCTGATGCTTTGAAGTCAGTTTTGCGACACTTAAATTCATTAGATATCCGATTTAAAAAATGTTAGATGTTAGCTCCTTTAGGAGGTGGCAAGAACATTGTAGATCAGGTAGCCTCATCCATTTGGCAATGGAGTCAAAACTAGAAACTGAAAAAACTTTGACAAACTAAAATGACTAACTAAAAAAAATGCCTTTGACTAGAAAACTGACTTGAATTTTTGAAAATTTTAAAGGAAAACATTAGTTGATCATAGAAGTTTCATGGCCTTCTCCTTGAGCTTCAAACTTCTGTGACAACTTCCTTATTCTTTGGCAGAAAATAAAATGATATTTACAATGAAAGTGAACCTTTTTATTCAAGATCAAGTGAGATAATGTTTGAGGAACCTACCATTCACCAGTCCTTCCATAATTTCCTGCCAATCAAGATCTTCTAAAAACAATTTCTTATTACCCCTAAATGTTGTAATCTTGAATGGACCTCTCCATAGGTTATCAAACTTACCATGCTTTCCTTTGTATTCATTTCTAACATCCCATCGAAGAAAAACATCTCGTAATTTGAAATCATCAGCTTTATTTTTCTTGTCATATATATTCTTGATCTTCTCATGAAGATTTTAAATGTGATTGAAAACATCTTCCCTTGAATGCTATAATTGAATCATTTGACTTATTCTTCGTTGGTTATCATTTAGCTCATTGTCGACCTCTTGTAGAATTTTCATCACCGACACTGCTAAGGAAGTGGGAAACACTATTTCTACACCATAAAATAGTTGTAAGGGTGACATGTTGATTGATCTATTTGTGCTAACTTTTTCAGCCCATAGAGAATTTATTAACTTTTTGTGCCAATTTATCTTGTTGTCTTGCAATAATTTCTTGATTATGTTCACCAATGTTTTGTTTGGCAATTTAGCCAAACCGTTACCTTGAGGATAATATTTTGTAGAATTCCCAAGTCTTATGTGATATTTATCATAAAATTAAATCATATTTTTGGACTTAAAGGAGACTGTATTGTAGTGATAATTTTTCATGGGCATCCAAAACGAGACATAATATTGCTCTCCAAAATATGAATAATGATGTTGTCTATAAATTTCCTCGTGGGGATGGCCTCAATCCACTTTGTGAAGTAATCGGTGGCAGTGAGTATCCACTTATGCTGAGATGATGATGGAGGGTGGATCTCGCCAATGAAATCAAGCCCCCACTGCTGGAAGGGTCCTTGGACTATAATTGGTTTCAAGGGCAGCGGTAAGAGATTTCTCTTTCCCTTAAAAATTTGACACTCATGACAACTCATGACAATTTTTTAGACATCGAAAAAAAAAATTGGCCAATAAAAGCCAACGCTCAATATAATGTTTGGTGTAGTATTCCAGAAAATATGACCACCACAATCAAATTTATGAAAATCATTCATCACTATTTCAACTTCACCTTCTAACAAACAATTCAATAAAACCCTTCCCAGATCTTTCCAATATGAAACATTGTTAAGAATGAAATATTTAAGAGCCTTAAACTTCAGAGATCTACCTTTACTGCTAGGAAAACTGAGAGGAGGATTCAAATGTTACATGACATGAGTAATATTAGCATACCATGGTGATGAAGTGAAAATTTTAGATACATGAGGTAATGAATCGACTTCTTTCTCCTCAAATAATGCAGCAATGAAATTGATTTCCAAGGCATGTAAATTCGAGTCTGCCATAAGCATAGCCAAGCCTTGTCCTCTGATTAGTTTTGTAGATTTTATTTCTACGTCATATTCCAACATAGTAGTTATCCACTTGCCATGCCGACCTTCGGGATCATTCTATGTTAGCACATCTTTGACAACAACGTTTGGAACATATGCAAGAACATGAGAATGAATAATATAGACTTGGAAGTATTTCAATTCTTTAACTAGTGCCAAGGCCTATTTTACAATGATATTGTATTTCAAGGTTGTGTCTCTTATTGTTCTACTGAAGAAAGAAATGGGTTGTTCTGTTTTCTGATCTTTATTTTTCATAAGGACAATAGCTATAGTATGTTCAGAATAAAAGGAGAAAATGATAAAATCAAATGTATAATTTGGGCTGATAAAAATGCATGAGACAACACAAAATCAACCTAATTGAATGATTTCTTTGCCTCATCAGACCATTTCACCTCACAGTCTTTCTTCAACATATCAGTAATTTCTCTTAAATGTTCAGCAAGGTTAGGAATAAACCTTCTCAAGAAATTGATTTTACCATTCAATGATGAGAGTTCCTTCTTGCTTCTAGGATAGTCCAAATTCTAAATTGCCTCAATTCTTGAAGGATCTATCCGGATGTCTTCTTTAGATATAATGTGACCAAGAAAATTCCCTTCTTTCATAGAACAAAAAAAAAATCTTCTTTGGATTCAGTGATATACAAAAATTTTTGCACTTCTGAAAAACTGTCTTCAAATGATGTGAGTGCTATTCATCAGTCTTGGAAAAAATTGTGATGTCATCAAGATAAATAACCAAAAAGACATCATTTTCATTGGAAAAGGTGATATCCATTGCTCGCTGAAACATTGCTCCGGCATTCTTCAACCTAAAGGGCATATTAGGATACATAAAATACCCCAAGGTGTTGTAAATTTTGTCTTCTCTTGATCATATGAATTAACTAAAATCTAATTATACCCAAAATATCCATCCAACAATGAAAGTCTAGACGAACCAACCAATCTTTGGAAAATATGATCCATCTTTGGAAGTGGGTAGTTTTCTTTCAACGATACTTTATTCAGATTATGGAAATGTATACACAAGAGAATATCCTTCTTTCTCACTAGAACTAAGTTTGACATCCAATTTAAAAAGCGGAGAGGAACTATAACACCAGTAATATACAACATGTTCAATTCTTTTTTAATAGAGGGCAGTAACTTTGGATTCATTCTCCTATGTTTCTGGCAGAAAGGCTTTTGACTAGGCTTTCAAAGAATGATGTGTTGAATTATACTCTTATCATACATTTTCATATCAAAATATTCCCATGCAAAAACATCATCAAACTGAGACATGAGTGTTTCATATTTACCTTTCATCTTTGGGCTCAAGGATTTTGATGTCTTGAACATTTTGGGCTTCTCAGGAGTGCCAAGATTAGGGTCTTCCACTCCTACTTCTGTTGGTATCATTGTTGGCTTCTGTGCAACATCATCCTGGTCAAAAATCTCCTCCAAAGGTATAAGACCTATTGGAATGGAGCTATCTTTCAACTTCAGTACCTTCATTTCTACTGCATGCATTTCTTGATCATCTTCATAAAATTTCACATCCATTTGTGAAATTAAAAACACTTCTTATGTCTGTAAAATTTGTTGATTTGTTTGTCATCTTGAAATAATTTCCAATACCGAAAATTATCTGGAACACCAGGGCGATGTTTGACGTTAATTTCATACTTCTTGTTGGGATACACTGGAATTTTGAGTATGTTGGCTGAAGTGGCAAGAGAATCAACATTGAAATTGCTGCTCCTTGGAATCAATGACAAAGTATATTTAGTGAAATTCTTAAGTATATTTATGGTGAGCATCTGTTTGATAATTCTTTTTTTTCTAACTTTTAGTTATAGGCGCGTTCCTATTCCTCAAACTATAATTCCTTTGCACCTAGGTAAGAGCATTTTATATCCTCTTTGGTAATCTTCTATCCATACTGATAACACATCATCATTAGAAAAAACATATTGTTGATCACTTGGTACAATAAAATCTTCCGGAAACTGATCTTCTTTAGTGAGGAAAATCAACTGCTGATTTTCATCTAATAAGTATTTTCTTCAAAAATTTGTTCTTCTTCTTCATCAGGGCCTTTTGTATAGTTTTTCTGAAATGGAGTGTGAATTTTTTGTAGAATTTGTTGATCCTAACCCCTCTATTCCCTTTGCTTGATCTTGTATTGAGGTTGCTGATTTTGACCCTTGAAATTGGGATTTTTGATTGAGGGTTCAACTTGTCTATCCACAATGATCATTTTTTCCATCATCTTCTCCATTGTTTTGATCAAGGTATTGATTTTTCCCTATAATGAAGTAGATTTTTCTTCCTTGATGGCTACCCTCTTTTTGTTTTGATTTTTGACTTCTTGATAATCATATTCACTTCAATGCTCACTACATTTCTCTGCATTTCTTCAAGGGTATATGGATTTATTTCCCTTAGTTGGTAATCCATATGAGGATCGAAACCATCTGGGTAATGAAGTAGTGCGAAGCCTGGATGATGCTTGATGTTTTCAGAAATAGAATAATAAATTATATTGAATCTAGCTATTAAGTATTGTACAAACTCATTAGGATTTCTTTTCAAGGCATTGTATTTAGCTAGAATTTTTAAAGGGTTCTTCTTCTCCTCCCATTTTGCCATAAATAAATCAAACGACTGTTGTGAATTAGCTACAGAACCAGTTTTTAGGGAGTGGAACCATTTCTTAACCTCTCCTGAGAAAATTTTTGCTAAAATGTGAATCTTCGCGTCATCGTTATCAATCTCTTCAAGATCGATGAAATCAACTAATTTGAAAATGTATTGGTGAGTAGTAACCTCTGATGTTCCATCAAACATAGGCAATATTTGACCCTAATTCTGAGGTAGTGCAGTGAGTTGTGGCGGTAGTATCAACAGATAAAATATTGCCATGACTAATGGAGGAGGTTGTGGAGGTGTTGATGGAGTGTATAACTGCAGAGGCAGTGATGGAGTAAAAGTGAGATTTGATGGTTTAGTTGTGTGAGAAGGTGTGATAGTAGATGCAGAAACAAAAGCTTGATGTTGGTATTGGAAATGAGTTTTTTTCAGAAGTTACTTGAAACTTATCGACCAAACCTTGAAGTTATGAAAATGAGACCAGACATCAATATCAAAATCTAAATAAGAGGACTGAGAAAATGGAAAGTAGGTCTCAAAATCAATGGGGTCAAAGATTGTTTCTGAAAGGACGGATCCAGACTTAGACCTGAACAAAGATGTCTCAAATTTGAAATTGAAGGACAAATATTCTGGAGCAATTAACCTTGTAGGCAAGGATGTATATTTCACAAGTAGAGGTAAACGCTTTCTAAATTTTTGAGACATTATTTTCTGCTTTCTTAAAAGACTCTCAGGTTCATTAACAATTGGTGAGGGATTCAAGTCTGGATTTGACCTAGTGTGCTTTCTGGGAGCCAATTTTCTTGAGAATCTGCATTTTGGCTCAAATGTTCTAACATGGCCTTTTTCAAATGTCAGAACTTGTCACCCACAAGTCTACCCTTCAGTGAATTAAAATAAGCATCCCAGGGAATTTTTACATTCACTCCCCAGCAACGGCGCCAAAAATGTTATCACTCCCTCTGTTTCCCAAGGCTGAGAAAGGATACTGAAGGAGGTAACCTCAAAACAATATTTAGATTTGGTAGCTAGCGCTACCAAACCAAAGGGGGCTCTCTCAATATCAATTTCATAGTAAATGTGGTGATTTGAAAGGAAATTATCTTAGGCTAGGTATAAGATTAGTGAATTAGGGTTTTGTTTTGAATTTTGTTGGATAGGAATGTTAGTCTGGGAACTAGGTCTAGGTTTTAGGTACGATTTCAAATGAACAACTGCAGAGATGAAAATGAGGCTAGGTAGGTATAATTAGAAACATACTTAGATTGTAATTGTGGTATAGGGTTTGAAAAGAGAGATTCATAATGATCATATTACATGATATCACTCATGAGAGGAAGTAGAAAAAAATTATGAAAAATCTTATAAAACATAGCACAAAAAGCAAGAATTTTGTTTATAGACTCATAAGATTTATCACATAGAAGCATACATGTGATTTCATGCAAGCATAAACATTAAATTTTATGGTGTTATTGAGAAAAAACAATGCTAATAAGAATACCGCTAGAGTCACAAAATTATAGCTGCAACATGTCTTTGATTTCACTATAAAATATTGTACATAAGCTCCACAACTGCAATATCAACTATCCAACCTCTGAAAAGACTTGATTTGGAGTACATATATAACAGAGGGAATATTCCACCTCATTGGGTCGAAACCTGATCCAAAATTCTTCATAAATGCACCTAATGAGTCATTACCTAGAATTTAGGGAAGTTTGAAACACTCCCCCCAAATTTAGCGAATAACTAGGAGTCTTTGTCTCAAGTAATTACATGATTCCTCAACAATTAGGGGCATAAAAAGACTTTCTTATCCATACAAATATCTTGGGACAACTATAGCCTTAATATTTTTACTATTTTTCATTGACACCTGTCTAGAAAGTATCCAAGGCAGAAGCGTCGTGTGGCACACAAAAGCGTCATGTTTTTTAGAAGTGACGCATGACTTGGAGGGAATTTGTAGCTGAATTTTAGGAATCATATTAGTGATATCAAGATTGGGAAAGGTAGCCTTTAATTTCCTCTATCCAAACCAATCTTAAAATTGACAAAATACCTCTTGCAAGGCCCTCAAAACTTCATTTTTCCAATCTTACTCCAAAAGCGCCATATGTAGTAAAAATCAGTGGCAAAAACATGAAAAATAGGGTGTATTTTGAGTTTTTCTTCAAAATTATTATGTGTTATGCAAAACCAAGACCATATCTAAAATTTACACTTCAAGATAAATCCATCCATGTAGAGAAAACCTTCATTGGACCCTCTGAGGAAAAGCGACACTTGGCTACACGACGCTTCTACAAGGGTGAAATTTCCAGAATTTTCCAAAAATCACAAAAATATAAAAAATTCTCAAACTTGTTGAATTTTTGTCCATAACATCCTTGAATGATGATATATATAGCTATAGATGCCTCAGCTAGAAAACCCAATTTATATTTCTCCTTTATCTTAATTAGGGTTTCTTTAAGATTTTCCTTCAAACTTTTAACCCTGACTTTGGAAATTTGGTTCCTAATGAAGTAGTGTCTCTCCATGTGCCTCTGGAGGTTTTTGTTTCTTTCTGCCTACGTCAAGAGATTCTCTAGATGCTCATTGACCCTATCAAGCCAGAAATCTTTATCGTTCTCAATCTCAGTAGCGATCAAATCATCGAAGCTTTGCTGGCCTAATGGAGGAGATGACTCTGTTTCTTGTTCTTTGCGCCTAGTTAATCCTCCTGTTCTTGGCCTCCTTGGCTTTATTTCAGCCTCCTTGTCTTCCGACTAATTAATATCTACCACTTCTTTTCCCTTACCTTTTCCTACCTCAAGATTTGCCTTTGGTTTGATTTGGAGCAGTTGTTTCACCTTCAATTGCATATTTTCTTGTTGTAGGAATGTTATCATGAAATTTTCCCTTGAGAGGTTTTCCTTGAGCTCTTCTATCTCTGCATAATTTTATCTGATTATCTCCTCAGCTGAATTTTTTTCCACCTGCTCTACCACGCCAACCTCCATAGTTTCTTTCTCCTCATGTTGTTGGAAGGGTGACCCACTCTCATACATAGGTGGTTGCTCCATGGTTTCTCTTTGCTCATCTATAGTTTCAGATGAAAGTGCACCTTTGGTAATCATAGGAGAAAAAAACATCCTCTTACCCTTCTCATAAGTTTGAGTGACTTCTGCCCTTGGCATATTTTTAACTTTTGTTGGTCTCCTTGAAGAGCCAACCTCTTGCGGCTTTGTTGATGCTGATGGTATACTATAAATGATGGGTGGACTAGTAGTGGGCATAGAAGCAACTGTCTTCATGAATTATTCTCAAGACATATTGATTTTTGAGATCTAAGGCAAAACTATAACCTTGAAAAAAACATGGTGGAACAAATTAGTGTGGTTATCCTTGCCTTTACTCTGTATTTTTTTAGTCATTTTGACTAGACTCCTGAATAGATAATGAGGAAAATTGAGTGGCTTGGTGGCAGTGAAATGCATCAATAGCCTTATGTGGTACTGGTAAAATATTGAGAACCTCCCTTCACATGTAAAATACTTCACGATAAACTTCATAAAAAGGGCATACTTGTCAAGTAAATTCCCGAAGGGAAATATGTGTTCAGGGGCATATTTGCAATGTGGTTTTAAGAATATTTTATAGTTCTCAATGTCCAAGTCCATCTCTTTGACCTATATTTATCCATGGTTCAGGATACCTGTTGCTAAGGATATAGAATATATTGTTATAGTAAATTTAATGCCTAATATGTTAGCCTTATCCCTCCTAAATCTAGTGGAAAAAAGGCTTGTCAATTGAGCATCACAGCCTACCTCTTGGATTCTTTCACAAAACCTTAAACAACCATTGTCTTCAAACTATTTCTTGGCATAGGGAGAAGCATTGATCTCTTGGAAATTGGATGGCTCAAATATAGAATTATGACCTCCCTTGTTAGGCTTTCTCTTCTCACCTTCCATGATTCTTTTCAACAAAATAAAACCCTAGCTTGTTGTGAAGGACACAGAAGATGAAAATTAGGAAAACAGGGGATGATGATACAATGGGTTTTAGGGACAGGAATGAGATGGAATGGAGTTAGGGAAAAATCCCTAAAATTTTTGGGATAGAGGGTGGTGAGTTAGCTACAAAATGTAAGTGAAATATTTGGAAATGGGTATGGGAAAGGTGGAAAAAAGATCAAAACACAGAGTCTACCTAGTTTCTCTGCAAAAGCGTAGTGAAAACTAGGGTTTGAGTTAAAATGGTAGCATGGAGGGATATTAATGATATGTAGTGAATCGGTAAGGTATATGAGTGATATGTCAAGGTTTTTATGTGATGAAACTAGGGGTTTTCCAACTGAAACAAGATAAACATCACAACAATCCAAAAACATAGTTGAAAACCCTAGAAGAGGGAATCCACCCTTTGCTGAAAAAATTGAGTTGAATGAAAGATAATGAATGCTCAATTACTGGTTTGGAAGCCTCTGAACCTTGAGAAATTTTGAATCAACCATTTTGATAGATTTTGGAGATAAATTACAAAATTGTAGCACACTTCTAGAAGCGTAGAAAACTTCCATAAGCGTAGCGTAGGGAATTCTGGATCAGTTTCTTACTGGTTTTCTTTGATATTTGATGGTTTTGGAGAGTTGTGAGCATGAGAGAAAATATATTTTGAAAACCAAAGGATGAAATGAACTCAAAAATATTCATTTCCCTTTATAAATCACAAAATTTGTTTTTTTTCTTTAGTGAAATCATATTTTACTTTGAGAAAAACTTACTTTTTAAAAACTTTGATGATGTAGCACACTTATTGAGAAAGGACAAGTTGTCTTTGCTTTATTTTCCTATCTTTGCTAACTCCCAATGAAGGTGATTTAACTAATGAAAATGAATTTTATTTTCCTTTCTTTCATTACATGATTGGTCATCATGATGGAAAAAAAAACAAGCCTAAACCATGACCTATATGAGGGTATGTTGACAAATCTATGACCCTAGGTAATGATGAATGACATGAAATTGAAATTTATGATGACAATGAATGGGTGGAAGGAGTAGCATTATACCTAGACAACATTCAGTGAATAAAATTTATTTGAAAACATGAAATTTTTACCAAGGATCACTACCAAGTAAACCTGAAAGCAAGTACTTGATCACTGAACATTTAAACACTAACAACATGTATACATAATTAACAATAATCTATAGATCCAAGATTATAAGAGATAAAGCCTTAACAATGTAGATATTGGACTTTTAAATATAGTTTTATCGAATATTTTGCGATCAACTGTCTATTGGAATATCCAGATTAATTTACAGATAATTTTAGTATCATAGTAGGATTATTTGGGTATATTTTGACATTTTAGGGGATCTAGATCAGATAAGTCAAATTTCATAAAACCCTAATCATGTCTGAAAAATATGTGAATAACCCTCTTGATTCAGAATATGAGAGGTTTTTACAGCTAGAAGCACAAGTTGCATATATAAGTCATAATTTTAATCTCATCATGTCGGCCCTAGAAAATAATCTCTAGTTACTCAAAGATGGGGTTTCTAATGTAGAGGAAAAATTAGAGGGGAGATGATGACATTGGGAAGAGATGGAGAACTAGTCGAAGAAAGGACCCAAAAGTGATCAACCTAGTTTTAGTTCCATATGAAACATTCACAGTCCCTGTTTAAAATGGAAGGGAAAGGTTTATATCAAGCCGTATCAAGATGAGATCGACACTTTGAAGCTACATCATTGGTTTCATCAATCAATAGTGTATTTTTGTAATAGAATATTGCATTTATGCCACTGAAATTAGAGGGATGTTCCCTAACTTGGTGGGAAATCCACATGAAGACCTTTAGGTTAGAGGGAGATCCCCTAGTGGCTAAGTGGAAGGAATTTAAAAGCCTCGTGAAGTCACAATTTTACCCTATCGAGTATATAGAGGATCTGTTGAGAATGCAGCAAGATGATGGAGCTTAGTGAAATGAAGTCGCCTTCACTAAGTGGGGCCGCAGGCAAATTCTGGCGCAAAGTCTATTTTTAGACTATGTCTATTTTTAGACATACGGAGCATGATTCAGAGATTCCAGTTGGAGATTCTTGAAGCATGCGACATGTTGGTAAAAATAGATGAGACTCATATTTTTAGGTTCCAGGCTATTTTTAGACTGCATCTCCTAAAAATATGGAAGTCAAATATTATTTACCCTTAATAATATTTTGACTATAAACATCAGTTTACTCTCTTGGAGCACTTCAGTTCGAGTCATGGAGGTGGCTCATGCAACTGACAGAGGAATCACGTGGTTCATAGGGTTTGATGGCATCTTGCATGGTTGACTTCAGTTAGACTTCAATGGCAGAAGTTTTGGAGGAGTTAACGGGACAGATAGTGGAGTTGTGTTCTGTTTATTTTAGTTGAACTAGTTGAGATTAGTTTAACTAGCTAATCAATTAGTTATGAGTGGAGTGAATTAAATATTATTTAATTCACTAATTAGTAACTCATTAGTCAACTCAAGAACACCTCAGTTCACTACAGTGCATGATCAGTTCAGTGGAGACCAGTGGAAGAGGTAGATGAAAGGGTGAGTAAAGCTATCAGTTGGAGGATCAGTTTTGCATGGGATTTGCATTACACTTGGAGGAATTGTCCATGACAATTGCGCAGTCAAGCCAAGGGGATTCGAACCTTGGATCTCTTCATATATAGGCCATGATTGCGTAATAGAGGCAAGGCAATTGGCGGGGAGTTTTGAACCAGTAACCTGTTCAAAACTAAGCTAGATTGTGTGTGACTTTATGAGAAAGTACTGAGTACTTGTGAGGAGTATTGTACTTGTTTTGTTACATGATTTCTCCATTATAATATACACAATAGCTGCGGGGTTTTCAGCTATAGGCTTTCCCCATACATACCGAGTTAATGTGTGATTGATTTGATGTGAGATTGCTTCTATTATTTCCGCATGTGACAATTAATTGTAGATGAGATTATGTGTTATGCATGCAATTCGAAATTGATGTGTAATCTGGTTAATCTCCATTGAATAAGTGATTTATTCAGCTAATTTCTACATGGTATCAGAGCAAGATTAATTGTCGAGATCTATTACGGTGATTGCAAACTTATTTCCTCGGACAGAGTCTGCATACGGGCCAGGAAGCCTCCGGATTCATCTTTCTTCGGAAAGTGAAAGGTCTGGTAAAAGCCCCTTGCATTCAATCTCTGATTTGGAAATAATTTGTTTTCAAGTGTAGATCGGAAGCGATAGAGCTTGGAGTTTGGAATTCGAATTTTGCAGAAGGTTGGTTTTCTTGGTGCCGGTGTTGAAAGATGTCTTCTTTCAATGGTTTGCGACTCGAATATGCTCTTGAAGGCAGTTCGAATTATGTTGCATGGAAGGATCGCATGGAAGCAGTGTTAGAAGATAATGGTCCGAAGGAGTTCGTGGATGCGGATGTCCCAAAGCCCACTGATGCAGCTTTGGTCGATGCATGGCAAAAGAAGATCGCGAAATGTCGAAGGATCCTGTTGGAGGGCGTCAAGGATCATATTGTATCCAGCCTGCATGGAAAGGTTACTCCATATTTAATGTGGAAAGCTTTGACGGATCTATTCCAGAGTAAGAGTGACCAAAGGAAGCTGGCGCTCAAAGATAAGCTCAGGAACATCAAGATGGAGAAGGGCGACAGTATCGCCAAATACCTCACGAAGTTCACTCAGTGCAGAGATGAGCTGGGAAGTGTGGGGGTGACTGTCGATGAAGAGGACATGGTCGACCTAGCTCTCCTTGGTCTTTTGAAGGCTTGGCACTCATATCAAGATAGTGTCAATGGTCGGGAGAAGCTGCCGGGATGGGAGCGCCTTTGGGCGGATCTCATGCAGGAGGAGATAAGGAGGACTACTCGAGATGGATCTTCATCAAAGGGAGCTGATGAAGAAAACTGCGCTTTGGTGTCCAAAGAAAAGAAAGGGAAGGGTAAGAAAACCTCTCATTCTGGTGCAAAGGGCAAGAAGCAGGATATGGCGAAAGTGAAGTGTTTTCACTGCCATGATCACGGACATTATGCTACCAATTGTCCAAAGAAGAAGAAGAACAAGCAAGCGGGAAGATCTGCAGATGGAGAAGCTTTGGCTTCACAGTTCGAGCTTGACTTTTCACTGATTGTATGCTTGGTTTCAAGTGTGATGGGATCGATGTGGTTCTTGGACAGCAGTGTGTCATTTCATATGACGGGAGATCGGGAGTTGTTCTCAGATCTGGAGAAAAAAGATTTGGGTGTTCACATCGAGATGGGCGATGATGGTAGATACAGTGCGACTGGTATCGGTACCGTATCCTTTCAGAGGGAGTCTGGTAAACCCTTTGTCTTAAAGGATGTCATGCATGTACCTGGATTGAAGAAGAACCTGATTTCAGTAGCGATGTTGGAGGATAAGGGTTATGATGTGGTTCTCAGCGAAGGAAAAGCTTTCCTGCGCAGTAAGACTACTGGAGAGACCCGGAAGATAGGGGTTCGAACTCAGAACCTTTATCAGTTGCAGGTAGATGACTGCGCAGCTATGGCATGCAAGGCTGGAGATGTGGTGAGCCGGGATGATGAGGGTGAACTATGGCACAGAAGATTGGGCCATCTTCACCATGGAGCTTTGAAGATTCTGCAGCAGATTTCTACTGGACTTCCTAAGGGCACTCTTGCGCAGTCAGATCAGTGCAAGGGGTGTACTTTAGGGAAGTATGTGAAAGCCACCTTTCACGAGAAGGATAGTCGTGCCACGATGATCCTTGAGAGAGTTCACACAGACGTGTGTGGTCCTTTCTCAGTTGCTTCGACAGCAAAGCACAAGTATTATGTGATCTTTGTTGATGATTTCTCTCGAAAGTGTTGGATCTTCTTCATGCAGAAGAAGAGCGATACATTCGCGAAGTTCTGTGAGTTTAAAGCACTGGTCGAGAAGGAGTTGGGGAAGAAGGTGATTGCTCTAAGGAGTGATAATGGTGGTGAATTCATCTCGGCTGAATTCAAGGAGTTCTGCAGCGCAGAAGGGATTCGGAGAGAGCTCATCGCACCCCATAACCTACAGCAGAACGGGGTGGCTGAGCGGAAGAACAGAATGATCGTGGGTGCTGCACGGGCGATGTTGCATGATCAGGGCCTTCCCCTTCACTTGTGGGCCGAGGCATGCAATACAGCAGTGTATGTGCAGAACCGTTGTCCTCACAAGGTTCTTGGCATGAGTACACCAGAGGAGGCTTATTCTGGCAAGAGGCCTGATATTTCCCATTTGCGGATTTTCGGATCTCCTGTCTACATGCATGTGACGAAGGATGCGAGAAGGAAGCCGGATCCAACTGCTGAAGTTGGAATATTTGTGGGGTACACTGATACACCTCACAACTATCGGGTGTATGTGCCAGACAGTCGCAAGACTGTTGTGCGACGGGATATAAAATTTCAGGAGGAGAAAGCCATGCAGTGTTCGCTTGAGAGGGAGCTACACTTGCATGCAGATGAGGAGCTGTTAGTTCCCAAGGAGGAGCTTCCGGATGTGGATCAGCCACAAGAGGAGGTTCAAGAGGTGGAAGAAACCACCCATGCAGCGCCAACCATCAGAGGGCGCATGCGCACTACAGAAGCTGAGCGACTGGCTCGGGATGCAGAGAAGGTTGTAGGACCACCTACAGCACAGCGCAGACAGAGACAGTCACCGGATCGGTACACTGGATACATGGCTCTGGTGAGTCAATGTGTTGTGACGGAGCCATCCTCTTTTGAGGAAGCCGTGGAGGAACCCGCATGGGTTGATGCCATGATCGAAGAATATGATTCGATCATCAGGAACAGTGCATGGGAGATTGTCCCAAGACCGGTTGGGAAATCAGTGGTGGGTTCGCTATGGATCTACAAGGTGAAGCAGGCGGCTGACGGGAGTGTGGAGAAGTACAAGGCGAGATTTGTCGCCCGTGGCTTCTCACAGATCGAGGGGATTGACTATGAGGAGACTTTTGCACCTGTCGCAAGGTACTCTTCCATACCGACGATCCTTGCTCTCTCAGCGCAGATGGGGTGGCACATTCATCAGATGGATGTGAAGACTGCGTTCCTCAATGGAGTTATTGAGGAAGAGGTGTACATAGAGCAGCCTGAAGGTTTTGAGATCTTCAGCAGTGAGTCGCATGTGTGCCGACTCAAGAGAGCACTGTACGGGCCGAAGCAAGCACCTCGTGCTTGGTACACTCGGATAGACAGCTACTTCACCGGGCTTGGATTCTCCAAGAGTGAGGCGGATCCAAACCTGTACCAGATTGTGGTGGAGGGAAGCTGTTGATCATCGTACTGTATGTAGATGATCTGATTTTGACTGGCGACGAGCAGTTGATACTTTCATGCAAGGATGATCTTGCACGAGAGTTTGAGATGAAGGACCTGGGCATCCTTCATTATTTCCTGGGATTGGAGATTTGGCAGCGCAGCGGAGGACTGTTTGTTTCTCAGGGAAAGTATGCTCGGGAGATTCTGGAGAGGTTCAACATGCAAGGCTGCAAGCCTGTTGACACTCCTCTTCCTGGTGGTTGGAGGAAGGAGGATGCTACTTCAGCGGAGGTAGTGGATGCCACTGTCTATCGATAGTTGGTGGGGTCGCTTATGTATCTGGTCAATACACGACCCGATATATGCTATGCAGTTAACCAGCTTTCGCAAGCTATAGTTAAGCCTACCAAGCTCTTTTGGAAGGCGGGCAAGCATGTATTGCGCTATATCAGAGGCACATCGGGATATGGTCTATGGTACAGACAGGAGGATGGAGCGAAGCTTTCTGGTTTCACTGATGCAGATTGGGCAGGGAGTCCAACGGACCGGAAGAGCACTTCTCGAGGAGTTTTCAGCA